>JZKD02S1848512.1:286340-296960 GCA_000966675.3 Picea glauca | reverse complement strand
CCCCCTGACTGGGGGGTCTAGGGGCAAGCAGGCCCCCAGTGGGGGTTCGGGGGTCAAGCCCCCGAAGGAAAAATTGCCTTGTAAATATATATTGTAATTTCATTGTAAATCTGGACCGTTCATTATAAGGTCGCATATCTAACGATAGAGATTATGTTAGGGTTTTTTTCCCTAGAAGGCAGCCCTCTTTTATGAGGGAAATGTATTGCGGCTATGATTGATGGCAAATATTGTATTCTAAGATAGGAGACTGTGAGAGAAAGAAGAGGAAGTTACAATGGGTTTGTTGTAGGTTGTATCCCTTCATATGTTGGATAATAATAAAGGAAGGACTTGGCAATTTCTCTGGTGGACATAGCCCACACTGGGTGAACCACGTAAATCTGTGTCCTTATTGTATTGTGTATCTTTGGTGTTTTGTTTTCGCATTTGTTTTATTTTATTGTTCCACGGTCCTGTTTTTCTAACACTGTCTTCTTTTGTAAATCATTTATGTCCCTGTGCATTTATTCACCTTCATCAAGAGTCCAAGTAGGATTGTCTGGAAGCTTATTTGGTGTAGAAGTTCCCTTTTTGGGTGGCATGTTGGCCAAGTATCACTTTTGAGCCTTGATTTTGAGCTAGTTCTGCTAGATAATCTTTATTCTATTTTGTCTCCCACATTTAAGCCCTTATGGGTATGAAAATTTCTTTTATGTAGTTCTATGATATTCTTCTCTGCAATGCCACAGGTCTGATCAAAATTGGATGTGCCAAGTGGAATTTACGGTAATTTCCCCACAACTTGTCACGTTTTGGCCTTTCTAGGAGATATCACTTGTATAGCGTACCCCACACAAAATAATTGATATAAAAGTCTTAAACTCATACCCGAAATACTACAGACTGTCCACGATCCAATGAAATTTGTACCACTCACTTTGGATACACTAGGAAGAAGTTATGATTGTTTTACCTGGAATACCTTCTTGAGACTAGTCAATAGGACTAGTCAGATACCCTATCTTACACAAGGTGTATCTAAAAATTTAAGATGACCCAGAAGCTGAAATTTTTACCACAAATACCTTACTAATTTTGGTCAATGTTCTCTGAATTTTAGGGTCTGAAATGTTACAGAAACATTTTTATAGTGACAATTCTGCAATGACTCAGTTCAAGATGATTCCAGAACCCTATCTTGTACAGGATTTATCTCTAAAAGTATAATGCCTTAGGAGCTGAAATTTTAATAAAACATACCTTGATCCATCTACCAAATATCCTCCAAAATGTTCCTTCTGAAACGTTGTAGAAAAAAAGTTATAGTGAAAATTTCAAGGTGTCTCAGATGTAGCAACAAAACTCCAAGACCTTGAGCTGTGATACCATATGTTAAGAGCCAAATATTAATATAGCATAGAAAAACATCAGAAAAAGTATTGAACACCTTGAAAAATAGATAATTTCTGATAATAAGCCTCTTTGAGGGGGCAACCTCCTTTTACCCCACTTAAATGTTCAAGTACAAATGATTCCAAATGAAAATGTCTTCTTGGTATATATAGGAGACTAGTAGGTCTAATTACAACTAATGGAGTAAAGACGACATAAATAAAATAAAATTACTAATACAATATTCCCCAATTAAGGGGTAATCAACCAATATTAGGTCTTAATAGGGAAATACTCGACCTGACAAGAGAGGTGACTATTTTATTTTTTAACGAGCTTGACACAGGAAAAGAACTATGCTCAAGGCTCCAGGTTCAATCCCCAGATATCTATTTTATTTTGTAAAGAGCCTGCCAAAGTGAGAAAAACTATGCTTATGGCTTTGGTTTCATTTTTTAATGAGATTTCCAAAGAGAAGGGAAACTATGCTCGTAACTTTTGTTTCATTTTTTAACGAGATTTTCATAAATAAGAGAAGCTATGCTCATAACTTTTGTTTCATTTTTTAACGAGCTTGCCACAAAGAAGTGAAACTATGCTCATGAACTCTTCTTAATCAAGGCTTCCAAGAGGATAACACTATGGAAGGACACCATATGAAGGGAAAAAACTTGGTCATGGCTTCCAAGAGATCTTCACTCGATGGAAGAAGAAGGCTCTATAAGGAACACATGTCGACGGTCTCTCCAAGGGTAAAAAGATCAGGCTTCAATAACCCTATCGAAGAGATCACCATGTCAACTACTGGATCTAATTCATCATAATTTGAAGTCATGGGAGATAATGCCACATAATTGACATGTGGTAGGGGTGATACCAACTGCAAATAAGAACCATTTAGGGAGGTCATTGGGTTGATGGTCAAGTCAGGGCCAACTATTAAGTCTGAATATTGGCTCATTACCCCTTAATTGGAGCATATTACATTAGTAATTTTATTTTATTTATGTGGGGTTTATTCCATTAGTTGTAATTATACCTTCTAGTCTCCTATATATACCAAGGTCACATTTTCATTTGGAATCATCTTGTACTTGAACATTTATGTGGGGTAAAAGGAGTTTTCCCTATCGAAGAGGATTATTGTTTGAAATTATCTCTTTTTCAAGGTGTTGAGTACTTCTTCTGAGGTTTTTATATACTATATTGATATTTGTTTTGTAACATATGGTATCATAGCTCAAGGTCTTGTGGTTTCGTTGCTACATCTAAGACACCCTGAAATTTTCACTATAACTTTTTTTCTACAATGTTTCAGAAGGAACAGGTTGGAGGTTGTTTAGTAGATAGATGAAGGTATGTTGGGTTAAAATTTCTGCTCCTGAGGGATTATACTTTTGGAGATACATCCTGTGCAAGATAGGGTTCTGGAATCATCCCGAACTGAGTCATTGCAGAATTTTCGCTATAAAAATGTTTATGTAATGTTTAAGACCCTAAACTCCATATTTTATTCACAAAAATTAGTAAGGTATCTGTGGTAAAAATTTCATCTTCTAGGTCATCATAAATTTGTATATACACCATGTGGAAGATAGGGTATCTGACTAGTCATATTGACTACTTTCAAGAAGGTGTTCTAGGTAAAACAATCATAATGTCCTCCTAGAGTATCCAAATTGAGTGAGACTAGTTTCATTGGATAGTGGACAGTCAGTAGTAGTTTTGGTACATGTTTCAGAATTTTATATCAATCATTGTGTGTGGGGAACACTATACAAGTGAGATCTCCTAGAAAGGCAAAAAATCATCAATTTTTGGGGAAGTTACCATAAATTCCACTTGGCACATCCAATTTTGATCAGACCTGTGGAATTGTAGAGAAGAAATATCATAGAACTACATAAAATAAATTTTCATACCCAGAAGGGACGAGACTTGGGAGATACAACAAAAGAAATATTGTCTATAAGAACCACATCAAAATCAAGGTTCAAAAGTGATACTTGGCCAACATGCCACCCAAAAAGGGAACTTCTACACCAAATAAGTCTCCAGACAATCCTACTTGGACTCTTGATGAAGGTGAATAATTGTGTAGGGACATAAATGATTTACAAAATAATATAGTAACAAAAGATGAACTACAATATATGGAAACTAAGTTGGAGGCAAAGATGGATGGTTTAAAAGAGGAGATTATGGAAGTATTGAACAATTTTGTAATAGAGAAGACACCTGAAAGTGAAAATGCATCCCATGAAATTCATGATGAGGACACAAGGAAGGTGAAACAAGAATGGAGAAACTCCAACTTTGGTTTGAAGACCAATCACATTCCTAAAATCGATATGAGGAAGTTTGATGGCAAGGACCCTGTTGGAGCCGCCCTTGTTTTTCACCTCACGCAATTTTCAATTTTTGATACTTGAGATCTAAAGTTTCTTTTCTTCTCCTTCTGAAATCTTAAAACTCTGGAAATATTGTTTCCTGAACATAAATTATTTTCCCACTTTCAAAACAAAACCATTCTCGCAAATATGTTCGCTCTTTTGTTTTGTTTCGGGGTCTCGCAAGTCGGACACTTTAATTTTTGAATTTGCAAGTCCCGAGTGGCGAAACTGCGAACTCGATTTTAATTTTCACCCAAGGCATTAACTAGGGTAAAACATTTAACCTATGATTAGACGTCGTCGGGGTTTCGCGCCTTGGCATCCATCAGACCTGAGTTTTGTTCTTGCAGCCCCGATAGCCGAGAACATGATGAATTTGTGATAACCTCAGTCAGAGACTAAGGGTAAAAAACTAACCATGGTTAAATTTGGTTCTCGGCACTTCGTCACTCGGCACTTTCTTTCATCAAGTTAAGGTGTCCAAAAATATGATTCACGAAGTTGCGACATAATTATAGCGAGATTAATTAATCGCCTAATCTAAGACTTCCTTCTCTTAATTCGAGTCTTAATTATCGCCACATCGCGATATCGTAACTCGGCATATCATTCTCCCAAAATTTTGTCTTCGAATTCCCGAGTCGCGATATGGAGATTAGGTTAGTTATATAATTAAGAATGCGCCAAATCATGATTATTATTAATTAAGGAAAAATCGACACTCGCAACCTCACGAGTTGGAGAATCAAAATATGAAAAGAAAATTCACGATACAGCGAAAGACGAGAAAATTCTTTAAGTCATTAAGATTTGAAATTTTAGAAAAATGAAATTAAGTGAGATACATCCTGCATATCGAGGTTGGAACACTTCACGAGGAATTTACTTGCTCTCCATAACCCGATTGCCTGTCAAGCCGCCGAACATTGATGACATTAATGAAGAATTGGGGTAAATCTACGAGTAAATAAGATCGGATTTATACATTAAATTTGGTTTTATTTGCGATTTGACAGACTTATTTCAAAAGGTACAGAGTTTTCAAATATATACGAGAGTTTCATTCTTTTAAAAATATTTCTCATAAGCAAGGATGATTTTAGGGGCTAAATTTCGCTCATGGGCTAATTTTCCATGGTTTTTCCAAAAATGAGATTCGCTATTTTAAAAATGATTCGCCCAAATTCTATAGGATAAAATTATTTCACCTTAAAAATAGCCAAAATTTTATAAAAACTATATAAAATACTTAGAAATTTGAATATTTTTACAAAAATATTGCCAAACATTTATATTTGACATATGAAGGATTAATAAGATTCGCCAAGGTTTCTACATTTTAAAATAAATTTCCATCCTTAAAATCATCCCTACTCATAAGCGCACAGAGCTCACCTTGCTCCGAGGGAACTCATTTCTGCATGTATACACAGGTTTATTGCAAAAGAGTGAAAAAGCAAGCGTCAGCCATGGCCCCAAGGAGAGCATCGAAAGCAAATGTCAAGGTTGCAGCGCAGGGTCCAGACAACGTCTCAAATACTTCACCACGGACTGGCAGCTAAGTACCCACCTGGTCATTTATTTCATACATTCTTCAATCTGAGTTGGTAAACTATTTAGACTCGGATGACGATGACAATGATATTGTAAAGGATCACCTGAATACTAAGTACAAGACAATTGTTCAGTTGGGAATGCACCTGGTTTCAACCAGACCTCGGTTTCTCCCATACTACGACATGATCCGATGGGCATTGGATCACATCGACCTGCCCACCAGAACTATCATAAATGACTAATGGACCATGGTCAAGAATTTCGGACCAGAGCATATCCAATCTATGTATAAGCTCCCAACGAATTCTAAATATATATATGGCAATGAATTCCTGGAGGAATTCAAAAAGAAGGACTGCGAAGAATATGATAAAACCATGCCTGGTTTTATAAAGGATTGGGTTTCACGCTCCGCGACATTCAGAGTGAATGACAAGGGTGTGTATTCAATTTCTTCGCTGGAGCCACAGTATATGTATGTGGCGATGATGACATGCCGACTTTTTTGATGGGAGGATACCACACATTTTTACATCCAGTGGGTACCTCTCATCTTTCGGGTAGGAGAAGGTTGCTCATTTAATTGGGTGAAGATGCTCTCCGACAGTCTGTTCAACAAGGTCACAGAGTACCGAGAGAAAAAAGAAGTCGGGAGACCATCTGGATTCTTCATGTCCGCGTATATCATGGACACAATATGCTCCACGACACCTTTTCCTTTAATGAATTGGGTTTGGAGTCCAACCCAAGAAAAAACTGTGCATGAGTACCATGAAAAGCTGTGGGAAAATAATGCAACTAAGTTTATTTATGAGATTTTCAACTAGGTGATGGTGCCCCTGCACATCTCCATTTTTGGTCTTTCGCCACCCCGCATCTCGGATAGCATTGCTATGAATCTGAGCAATATCGCAGATTGGTACGTAGAATAAGAATTCTCCTATTTTAGAGTTTTCAGAGCTATTGTTCCTCCTCTGGTGCTACCGCTATTCATCCCCGACAAGCTGGTCTGTCGTGAGATTGCTCGACAAATAGTGATTGGCGGAGTGAGTAAAGAGCTCAAAGCGTCATCAAAGACGGTATGGCTATTTTTCCCTGTTCGTCTTAATTCCTATTCCTTATTAGATTTCGGACATGCTAAGGCTAAGGCTGCAACCTTAGAAGACTTGAGCCTAGTCTCTATTGAGTACAAAAAGCATGATCCTCAGAGAATTGTAAGCACCCATTTGGGAAATTGTGGATTAAAGAGGTTTGAACATGAGTGTTCACCTTCGGATGATGTTTTCCGAGGATCGAGGTCCTATGCGGAAGTACAATTCCGAATCATATATCTAGCACCCGAAGACAGGGATTATGTTTTAAAACTTCAAGAGCATAGGAAAAGATGCGTCCCCGTTGTGCTGGGAGGTTTGGGACTTTGCAAGGATAAATAAAAGGAGGCCGAAAGTTCTAAAGGGAAAACTTCTAATCCCGAAAAACGTTAAGAAGGAGAGCAGGAGAAGAATCCTGAACATGAGAAGAGTCCCGAACAGGGGAAGAGTCCCGAGCAGGAGAAGAATCCCGAGCAGGAAAAGAATCCCGAAACAGAAAAAGGGACAACTGACCCACCCAAGGAACATGGTCTAGAGATGCCAAAATAACAAGACTCACTCGTCACACCAGGAAAGGTGGCGAAGCAGATCGGACAACCCATCACCTCTGTCACACCCTTGCAGTCGGCACAGGGAGACGTTAGCGAGGGATGGATATTTGGTGAAGAACTAAGACCTATAAGGGTAGAGGAACTTCCCCCTAATGAGTTATTTTTTGACAGAAAGAGAAAAGCTATAGTAAAGAGGGAATTTTATCAAGAGGGAGAGTCCACTGTTAAAAAATTCAAAGTAATGACAGATGGAAAAAACAAGAAGAGTGATGAATTCACCACAGAGATAGCAGGGACGCTAGGAGTGTATGCATCAGTGAACCAATTCTCGGTTGCGATGTTGAAAAATCAGCTCAAGAGAAAGAATCGACTGATCAAGACTCTTGAAACCCGAGTAGCTTCGGCTGCGGAAGACGCTAAGAGTCAAGCGAGTGGAGCAATAGAGCTGGCCCAATTGACCAATAAGAAAGAAATCGAAGTCCTCAAAACCAAGATGGAACAAGCAAATTCAGTGATCCGAGATGGTCGGGTGCAGTCGGGTCAACAGAGGGATACGATCACACAGCTACAGGCTCAATTAGAGGTCGCAGAAAGTAAGGTGATCGACATCGAGATTGTTAAATCCAAAGCAATCGACATTCGGAGCAGGATCTCTTCTGCTCAACAGAGTCTGCTAAACAAAGTAGGGGATTTTCGAGAAGATTGCCTGTTAATGCATCATATTTCTGAGAATCTGATTGTCAAGGAAAGAAACGCAGAAGTTGCTCAGATTGCCTTCCAAGAAGCAGTGATAGCCACCAACAACAGATTTTCAGCAGGGGCCCCTAGACTCACCATTGCTGAACAAACTAGGGGTAATATTTTGTTAAAAAATTGGGAACATGATATTACTTTAAGCAAGGAGCAGGCTCAAAAAGTGACGAATTCTCTAGAAGAAACTTTCAAAGCCATAAATGGTGAGTTGTTAGGGATGGAGAGTGGAGGTGACACAGAAACGCTAAGGCAGATGAATATAGAGTGGATCTCCCTTGACATGAAGGAGAAAAATGAGAGAAATTTGGCAGAGATCTCTAAGATGGACAAGGTAGACATGGCTCAAGTTGATGAACATTTGATTCAACCTAGCACACAACTCGGCACCCTTGATATTGTTGATGCACATATGGGTAATGAACTTCCACAATTAGCCCGAGAGTGCTATTTTTTCGAAGCCATTTGTCAAGCAGAGCCGTCACAGCTTGTATCCCAATTCATGGATAGATGTAGGATATGCAATGAGTCTATGCAATGATAAGCACCTGGCCCTTTTTGAAAATAAAATAGAAGAGATGGAGTATTTTCTCTCCTCACAGCTGCCAAGCGGAACTTTCACAACTTGTATCCAGTTTATGGACAGATGTATAATATGCACTGAGTCACGTAAAGGCAGGCATATGGCACTTTTTTGAAAATAGGAGTAGGGAAGGGAAAATTTGTATAAATAGATCACCAAAAGAAGAACCAAAGGCTGGACTTTTTGGGTACTCATTTGTAATTTGAGTTTTGGCATTAAGAATTTAATACAAGCAAAATTTGAAGATTCCCGATCCCGTCCCGACTGTATTACAAGTTTGTTTTCTTTATGTTTTATGTTTCATTTTTCTCTACTTCTCATAATCGATGTGTAGAGCTATACTTTAGTACGACCACTACTATAGTGAAGGAATTTCACCTTTCTGTAATTGGTTATTGTCTTTCCTCTGCACCAGCTATCAGCAGGTGTAAGACCAATTTGCATTTACAGAATTATATGATCATTTACACTATATTGGTTATTTCCATATTAATATCCTCTTCTATGTATATGTGAGTTTTCTATTAATAGGAACTTTACATGTCTGCAGCTTAATGTTTTTCTTTCATACTCGTCTTTTTATTAAAGTAATACTGTTATGGGAAAGGGCCTTCTGTTTTCTTTTCTATTTTATTCTTAAATTTAAAATTTCTCTTTTTGAAGACCAAATTGAAACAGCATTAAAATCTCTCTTTAAATCATTCCTTATTGGTAATGTTCCTCAATGGTTGTCCCTGTAGCTACTCAACCTAATATTCAACCCGGACTCTCTAATCAAAATCATATCGCGTTAAATATTTTTGATACAATCCTTAAAATTGCTAACACCCGGGAGGAATTAGAACTTTGATGGACAGCCATTGAGTGTGACATAACTGCTTAAGAGCAGTTGGAAGCTAGACGACGAGAACGTAGAAATCTGCTCTAGTTTCTCATATCGAAGGTGACTATATATTCGTATTCATCTTTTACATACTTTCGGATGCCTTGACACTATACTTTAAGCCTTAGTACAGACTCGGGAACAACAGACCCAATCACATGGATACTTCAGATTGAGCAATTCTTTGATCTACATAATGTGCCACATACACAAAAGGTATGAATTCCTTCTTTATATTTAGAACCCAATCAATTTGTATGGTATCGATGGCTTTGTTCTCACAAATCAATCATCACGTGGACAATTTTCATGGAATAAATGAAGGCACACTCTAAGGATACAAGGAGCAATACCTTCTTTAGCCAATTGATAAATCTCAAGCAAACGCGTTTAGTTACCGAGCACATTGAGAACTTCCAAAGATTGGATATAAAGGTAACAAATATTCCATATGATCACTTGATTGATGTATTCATAGAAACTTTAAAGGATAACATTCAACATGAGGTTCGCCTTTGGCAACCCAAATCATTGGAGAATGCATTTATGGTGGCAAGAAATGTTGAAAGTAAAAATATGGCTATGGCTACTAGAAGGACCAATCCTAACATCTATAGAGAGAACAATGATCCTTCTTATAAAACACCTCAACCTACAAGGTTGAAACCTCAACAATTGGAGGAAAGAAAAGAAAAAAGTTTATGTTTTAATTGTGACAGCAAGTACAGTAAGGGACATAAGTTTTGTGAGAAGAAATTAATCTACATAGATTGTGAAGAAGAAGAAGAAGAAGAACCATCTCAAGATGAAAACGCAGAAGCAATTTCATCTGAAGAGTTGACTCCCACGATATCATGTAATCCATTGTCTTGAATTAACATTCCTAAAACCCTCAAGATTGAAGAATACATCAAAACAAAAAAGGTAATAGTCCTAATTGATTCTGGCAATACTCATAATTTCATTCACTATAAATTAGCCAAATCTCTCAATTTCTTTGTATATCCAGTGTCAGAGTTTCAAGTAATGACTACAGATGGGGGAACTATCAATTGCTCAAGAAAATGCAATAAGATCAATATTACAATGGGGGAATATGTAATGAATAGTCCAATGATTGCTATACCCATGGGTGGTGTGGATGTTGTACTAGGAATCCAATGGTTACAATCATTAGAAACAATGGCTTTTAATTTTGAAGAAATTTTCATGAAATTTTCATTGGAAGGAAAAAAAATTGAGTTAAGAGGTATCACAGGGAAACCCGGTAAGGTGATAAGCTCTAATGGCATGACAAAATTATTGAAAAAGGGGCATAATGGTGTTATTGCACAACTATTCTCACTAGATGTTCAAACATCTAAGCCATCTATTCCTCAAGATCTCTAAGGGATCATTGATAAGAATTCCAAAGTATTTGAAGATATTCCCAAAGGTC
>JZKD02S1848512.1:240035-271538 GCA_000966675.3 Picea glauca | reverse complement strand
ATTTTTCCTAAGGTATTTACTTGTTTATTAGTCATAATTAGTCATTATCTAGTTAGCTATATTTTAGTGGATAATATTCCACCTCGAGAATATTCTCTTTCAATTGACACTTCAATTTGACTAGTTGAGTTAAGTTTAGATGTTGCATTGGTTTTGTCACCATGCAACATTGGGATCATCACCAACTCACTACTCTTTGTTTAGTCAGTTAACTGAAGAATAGTTGACTAGTTAACTCAACTAGGTGGTAGTTCACTCCCATAATTGTTTGAGAGACTAGACTACGTAACAGTTTAATCTTGTAACTATTTGTGTGTGTCCAGATCAATCTAGACCACCACTATGGCTCATTAGTTACTCATTTATCCTATATATATATTGTAAATTATTCACTTTTTGAGTGTGGAATAGGGTTAATGAGAATTCTTCCATTCTTTCTATCTTGCTTCTTCTTTCTTAATTTCTCTCTATAAATATGTGTAGTAATTTCTAGCTAGATCTATTCTATGCAGGTTCAACACATTTACAGAGAAGCACACAATATCCCCTGGGCATAGAGCCTCATTGCGATCCCAAGAAGAGCATTACATGAAAAATGAGTGGTGGTTTAAACTTCAACTCAATCAATAAATGGAAATCATGGAGGGTCTGGTTGTAGAGACAGAGTTGTCAGCTAGAGGCCACCTCGATGGATGATTTTTCCTGAAGGCCCATGTTGAGTTAAGTTTTCATTAGACAAAAGGATACATGCGTAGTCTCATAGATCAGGCATCGACTGAAATAGTTAAATTCAAAGGTCCGATAATACTCCCATTGGTTGCAGCATTTCTGAGTATATATATGCAGTTTTAGTATTTTGTTATGTTCGATGGTTGAACTAGGATCTCACATTGTAAAGTTTTAATGAAGCTCTGGTTCGATGGTTATGTAATTTGATTTGAGACTTCTTGTTTAACCTAAGTCATCTTTCTTCCTCCATCTTATTATGCATCTGATACTGAAAGTTCACGATTGAAGGATTCACATGGATTGTTGTGACTATGTTGTAATGGATGTTTGATTGCAATGTTGTTATAGCGTTTTCAGTTTCCTGAAACTTTGAATCCAAGAGGATCTTGTTTTCTTAGTTTTTTCTTCCTAGGCTGCTGGAAGACCTGATGTCCATAGCATACCTTTACATTTTATCCTCAAGTTCTTTCTCCTACTCACCCTTACTACAACTTACTAACTGAAGTTGAATCAAGACCTAACCTGCTTGTGCATGTTGGTCCAATTTTCTGAGTTAAAATGATATTATCCTGAGTCTGTGCCCATTCGACCTATTTAAAATTATTCATTGTGACATACAAACTGATGGGTACTGGGCTTACCTCCCTTACAATCAGGAGGTGACTTATAGTGCTAACATTTCTGGCACCATTGTCGGGGAACGAATTGAAAACATTTCCCTGGGTAAGAATGACAACAAGCTTCTAATTCTGAAGGTGCATTAGACATCAGAAGCATTGAATATTTCAACTTGCACCTGGCGACTCCACTATTGAAGACTCCATTGGGGAGGATCCTGTTGACAGAAAGATAACCATACCGAAGGGGAAGACCAGGTATCAATTTATGAGCTTAATTCATGAAATCTTGTTCTTGTTTATTAGCTCATTTCTCTCCTTCCCTTCACATATAAAGAGGATTATCCTCTTCTTTGTCTATTCAGATGATAATAGGCCTTCATTTATTTATCCATCCTTGGAAGAAGAAAACATGCCCTCTTCATGTGTTGTAGAAATCGATCTCATGTCTTCACCTCTGCTTACTCATAAATGTGAGATCTGCATTGCATCTCCTCTTGAAATTGATCACCCTTGTATCCATGAGGAGGTTGAAAATAATTCACAGTCTTCTCAAATCTCTTTATCCTCTGTTATTCCAGAGGAGCCTTGCCATAATCTCGTTAATCCTCATGATCATGTGACTGCTTTTCAAATTAAAATAAAAAATAAGTTGTTTAAACCTTTAAGTCTCTCACATGACCTTCATCCTTATCCTCGTTATTCCTTTGAGTACCTTCCTTGGTTTTCTAGACATGATCATATTACAAATGAGAGGCATTTGGAGGCCTTTGAGAGCTTTGTTGATCAGTTTGAGATTTTTCATGATGATGTTGCCATGAGGTTGTTCTCACAATACCCATGTGTAGATGTTTTTGTATGGTTTAGATGTTTGGAAGTTGGTTCTATTGGCTCCTCGACTGAGATATGCCATGTATTTTCAAAGTGTTGGGGTGAGAACAAGTCCCTTGATGAATACTGGTTTGATTTTAATGCCTTGAGGAAAGGGGAAGAGGAAGCCTTGATTGTTTTCAATAGAAGGTTTTACAGTGTTTATCATAGTATGCCTATGGATATTAGACCCATAGAGACTACTACCATGGTGTACTATGTCATGGATCAACATCCAGAGATGGTCCTTATCTAGAGAGATAGGATATATTCATCGTTAAGAAACTTATTTGAGGATGTTGAAGAAGTCTAAGAGAACATCAAGGCTATAATGGGGGTTCATATGCAAGCACATATTGAAAAATTGCATGTGCCTAAGGAAGAAGACTGGTAGCATGTTTAAGATTCTAAGAAAGAAGATAGTGATTATGAATCAGAGATGGAACAACAAAAAGGAAAAGAGATTTCAACTACTGATGATCGAGAGTTATTTTTGAAGGAGTTCTGAGAAAGAAGATAGTGATTATGAATCAGAGATGGAACAACAAAAAGGAAAAGAGATTGCAGCTACTGATGATCGAGAGTTATTTTTGAAGGAGAAGGGAGGTTTTTTATTTGCAGACAGAGAGGCATTTGCATTGGAGAAGAATGGTCTTCTAAAGCAACTGCGATTCTGTCACACAATTCATGATTCTATGGCTATATACATGGAATCATATGTTTCAAATTTTGAGGATTTCCAAGAGCATACCACAGAGCCTTTTCCTTTATACATCAAGGAAAAACATTATGTGAAAATCCACCATTATGTTCCTACATAAGACAAAGAGCAACGCTTTCCCATGGTTCTTGTTTATGATGATTATGATTTTGATCCTTGGGAGAGTCATGAAGAAGAAGAAGGAGAACCGAATGTGTAGTTCATATCCTGTCTAGAGGCTGCAAATGACCACCCATCATCTGGGATTAGTCAGCCTGCATCATCCATTCGCTCACTCGTGTTTTCCAGAGACATTCAACCATATGTAAGAAATTGTAAGACAAAGTAAGTTTTATGTCACTAGCTTAGTGGATTTTGTCATTTTCTCCATGAACCTGTAAGAGAGTACATGGAGTTGCATTTCCTTCATGTCTTGGAGCCTCGCATCTTTATCCTGACTTCAACATTGCGAGGAGAGATGAAAAGAGTAATCATTTTGTTGTCACAGTTGCATTGTTTTTATCTGATCAGTGACAGAGTAAACACGTTTGAAGCTAGGGAGTTGCTTGAATGGCTATGGTGGAAGTTTGATTTCACCTAATGCTTTGTAAAAATCAATTAGTGTAGGAATGTACATAAATATGCTCCTCCTGGAGCCCATGTATTTTTCTTTCATTTTTAGGATAGTGTTCTTGTCGGCCTTTAATCCTTAGCAGGATGTTTTTTGAGCATGAATCCATATCCCAATGCATAAGGCAACTAGAAATGCTTGTTCTTGGCAGCTCGTAGGGAGCATGTCATCCCCTATGGAGCCAAATGTTATTACATATAGTTGTCAAGGGTAGAAGGTTGTCCAAGTTTGCGGCCTGCAGAAGAAGCATCAAAGAGCAGTTCTTAGAGTAGTCTCAGAAGGCCCGAAGTGGTTGAAGTCCCAAACACCGGAAGCCCAAAGGCCTGTAGTAAGTATCATCCATCTTATTCAAAAGGATGCATGGTGCCAAATCTGAGAAGTTGTGGTTTAGAAAATCAAAGGTTTTGTAGGGAGGGATGTGCCAGTTTCACAAAATGCAAAACCACGAAGCACCTTTTAGATACCCCCAAGGTTGCAACCCAAGGTCACAAGAGTGAAGGGGTGATGAAGAAGGAGTTGGTGCCTAAGGCTTGAGATTTTGAAAGCACAAAAGAATTAGTTTGCAGGTTTCATAGGACCCACAGTAAAGAGCCCCGAGCAACACACAACATCCCCTGGGCATTTAGCCTTGTTGCAATCTTGAGAAGAAGTAGTAAATGAAAAAGGATTGGTGGTTGAAACTTCAACTGATTTCATAAATGGAAAACATGGAGGGTCTAGTTGTAGAGACAGAGTTTTCAGCTAGAGGCCCCCTCAATAGAAGATTTTTCCTCAAGGCCCATGGTGAGTTAAATTTGCGTTAGACAGAAAGATACATCCGCAGTCTAATAGAGCAGGCATCGACTGAAAGCCTTAAATGAAAGGGTTCGATCATGCTCCCAGTGGTTGCAAAATTTATGAGTATATATATGCAGTTTTAGTATTTTTTTATGTTCGATGGTTAAGCTATGCTCCCGCATTGTAAATTTTTAATGAAGCTCTGGTTCGCTGGTTATGTAATTTGATCTGATACTTCTTGTTTAATCTAAGTTATCTTTCTTCCTCCATCTTATTATGCATTTGATGATAAAAGTTCATGATTTAAGGATTCACATGGACTCTTGTGATCGTGTTGTAATGGATGTTTGATTGCAGTGTTGTTATAGCATTTTAAGTTTCCTGAAACTATGAATCCAAGAGGATATTGTTTTCTGAGTTTTTTCTTTATAGGATGCTATAAGACATGATGTCCATAGCAGACCTTTACATTTTCTCCTGAAGTTCTTCCTCCTACTCACCCTTACAAAAACTTACTGACTGAAGTTGAATCAAGACCTCACCTGCTTGTGCATGTTGGTCTAGTTTTCTGAGTTAAAATGATGTTATCCTGAGTTTGCACCCATTCGACCTCTTTAAACTTATTCATTGTGACATACAAACTGATGGGTACTAGGCTTACCTCCCCTACAATCAGGAGGTGACTTCTAGTGATAACAGGACCCAAGATTGTTTGATGTAAAGATAACTCATTATTTTCCTGTCATGGTTGATAATAATTACAAATGGATGAAATCCAAAGTGGTCCCCTTATGGTGAAATCCCTCATGGGAAGACGCTTTGCGGATTGAGTTATCCTAGAATTTGGTTAGAGAACCCATGCTTAGTTGTGGAATAATGAGATGAAGGTCAGTGAATTTTTCAGTAAAAATATCCTAGATGGATAGTTCTTGTCATTCCATTTCCATTGGTATGTGGAACATCACATAACTCCTCACGATTAGAGATTTATGGCCATGTCAAGTTGAAGGACCCTCATAAGTCATTTGGAAGCCCCAAAAGGTCAAAGTGTCTGAAAAATAAATGAATTAAATAATTATGTTAATGGAGAACTCCCTAAAATAAGGAAAGTGGGATGCTACATGAAACTATAAATAAGAGGCAAGGCTCTCTCATTTAATTACACTTGAACACATTGAATATCTTTTGTTGTGTAAGGCTTATTGCAAGTACTCATTGATACATCTGAAGTTGAGAAAGTCTAAGGTAGTACGAAGGGTTGACGATGAAAGTTTTGAAATTACAATGAATACTAAAAAACCCTTGTTTCTAAGGCATATGCGGGCTGCCAATGTATTAGGGTGCATACAATAAGTGGGATGGCGGTGTATTAGGGTGTGTACATACGTGCCCTGACAGTGTACTAGGGTGTGTACATGTTGGTAAATCCATGGATTTTTGAAGAGATGAAGGTGTAGAGGTTCTAGATTCTGAGATAAAGCTCCTAGGAAGGTCTACAGTGCTCAGATACATTAGATCTATCCATTGGTTCAAAAGGTATGTCTTATTTCTATGAATAGTTTGATTTTCATGTATGCATGAGAAACGGTTATGGATATTTGAGAATTCTCCATAGAGAGACTAGTTGCTGCATGGAATCTTCTGCATATGTCATATCTACAGAAATACAATGCTGGTATATTTATCATTGATACTTGTTGTTGAAGCATATACTATATTTCTTGGCATATGGCTAAGGGTTTTTGTGGTACATGGTTGAGAGCTTGTAATTATGAAGTGGTTGATGTATTGAGAAGTTGAATATCAGAAAGGGTTTGATGACTAGATCATATGAGGGTTATTATAATTGTTCATGATTGCGCACACCTATATGGAATATGACTAGATATATATATATATATATTATTTGGGTAAAGGTTATGTATGAGGATTCATGTACATGGTACAGTTATAGTCTGGATACAGTGACAGGTTATAGATCTATGCAAAAAAATTACAGAGGGTTGAAAGTTTTCAAGAGAAAGAAAACCCTAGTTTTCATAAGGAATATGCAGGCTGCATAATAGTTTGATCACGTACATACACAAGTTGCATAAAAATTTGATCGCATACATACACGGCCTGCATAACAGATAAGGTATGTACATATGCGTGTTGCATCACTACAGGTCACATACCTATTGTATTTTGTTGATACATTGATCCAGATTATTTTCACCATGAAATGAGAGTGGAGATATAATAAAAAACTGACAGAGATATCACAGATATTCAATAATATAACATAAATGTAATAGATATTCATCCATAAAAACATATATACAGTAATACACGATTTCTATTAATGAAAGAAATGTACATAGACTGTAAAAATACAGAGTGAAAGACTCGCTAGAATGGTGGAAACTTATCTCTGAGAAGAGATATGACGGCTACTTGCATTCACAAGAAGATGATTATAATGAGGCTCTGAAGGCATTTTTATAATAAACAGGAATTCCAAAAACCCTAGACATCCAGAAACCTAACCCTAGGAGATGAAGCACCAAAAGTCATGTGGGCCCTGTTTGGGTAAGTTAGTACATCAACTTCCCAGGGTCGTAACTTTTGCATACGACCTCTGCTTTAAGCGCATGATATCTTGTCAGAAAGGTATATTAGAGAAGATTCATTTTGGAGGCAATATTGAAGGAACTTCCTTATTTCTCCATGTTTTCCCAAAAATGTCATTTAGGTCCTCAAAATGGCCCCGGAAGTTAAAAACTGCTAAAAATAGTAAACTACCAAAATTGTCAGAAAATTGTTTTGAGCTAGTTGGAAAATATGGATGGCCACCGATATCCTCCTGTATCAGTCCTCCCTCCTTAGGAAGAAATGGTATCCATTGCTTTCAATGCTCCGGGGAGAGGGAAAAACATTTGCTAAATTTGAATCTTGGTGAGTTGTTCGCTTTGTTGGAGACGTTGCACTACTCAGTTTGTGGAATTTTGTCACGAACCTATTGAGGCTAAGGTTGTTCAACAAGTTTAGCTACACAAGAGGATGGTGTGTAGAAGGAATATTTTATCTTTTCTACAACCTTGTCAACCTACTTCTGTTGGATAGAAGGTGCTTACGGCGAGGCTATAGTGGTTGCAGTGTCCTTCTATTCCCTTTTGAACATATTGTGAAGAAGTTGAATTTTGTAGTATGAGATACTACTTTGCGACACTTTTTAGGTGGAACAATAGTTGGAACTACCTATGGTATTCTGTAAATATGACCCCCTAGAGAAACAATGACACTGCGAGGTCGAGACTCATCAAAAACATGGCGTCTCCACATATATGGTTGGCCCAAGATAACCTCACAAACATCTAGTGGGGAAACATCACATAATACCTCATCCTTGAAGTGTTGGATTTCATATGACAATCGACACTATTGGCTGACATGAAGATCTCGCCCTTGGTGAAGCCACTGGATGTTGTATGGATGCAGGTGTGGTGTTGTCGAAAATCCTAACTATTTGATGACCTTTTTTGGGATGAGGTTCTTCTAGCTTCCTCTATGAACAATAAAATGAAGTGGGGTCCCCTTCACCCACATCTATGAATGAAAATGACACTCCCCCTTTCCTTGATCTGTTCGTTCTTCTAGTTGAATTGCTACAGTCATGACAATATCAGTGAGGTATGCGTCGATGATATGTCTTTTACCAGTATTTTTAGAATCAGATTATGAATCAGGGTTCGGCTCCTTGTCTTTGATCTCAACCACCAATGACTGTTTTGAGCAACATTCACCGGTGTTGTTCCGGGGGATTTTATGGAAATAACACAATTTTTCGGTATCATTCTTTGTCTTCCTGTGACCCTTCTTTTCTTGTGGATTGGACTGGTTTTTGGGAGACTTTTTGTTAGGGCCATATTTTTCATACTTTGGTTGTTGTGTGTTTGCAGACCCCAACTCCCGTTTGTTCTGGTGCTTAAATTTCTGCTCAATTTTAACAACATATCGATAAGAAGCATTGATTGATGAGATGTCTATAAAATCCATTTCAATTTGGATTTATCTATGTAGAGCCCCACGGTATTTTAGAACCAAATGGAATTTGGATTCTTTGATACCTAGCTTGGTGTGCAAGGTATGGAAGGTATTACTGAACTCTCAAACTGCTTGGCCCCTCTCTTGTCGTAGTGTGGTCCATCTCATGTACTGGTCCTCATAGTTGCCAACAGGGTAGTATTTTTCCTTTACCCCATCCACAAATAAATCCAAAGTGGGCTCGGCCCCATGTATTCCAGACTTCTCTATGGAACTTTTCTCCCAGTAAGTTTCCCACCAATTTTTGACATGGGGGATATCTTTAAGGAGTGCGAAGGTGATCTTTTCCCTATTGGAAAAATGGTGAACATATAAATAACCGTCTAACATATTTAACCATTTTTCTAGGGCATCCGCATCTATCTGACCATCAAATATGGGAATATCAAAATTAAACTGTACCTTGAAAGGAGAGGTGCTTCCAAAGTGGATGTTTGATGAAGATGTGCCTATTGCTATAGGTAGGTGTTAAAGAATATGGGAAAAAAATTTCATCATTCCGTCCCTCTGTCGCGTGAGAGCTTGCTCAAGCAACAGATTTATAGGATCGTCTACTCCATCATTTTTATTTTCTTCCACCATGGAGGATTTATTGGGAATTCAAGAGAGATTGTCTTCAAGATAAAAAATATCAAGACCCAACTTACTATACTCAGACCTCGTCAGGGACATGCACTGAAAAAACAATCAAGAGCAGCATGCTCTGATACCACTGATCCAAATTATTTTCGGCAGGAAATGAGAGTGAAGATATAATAAACAAATGTATAGAGATATCACAAATATTCATTAATATAACAAAAATGTATCATATATGAAACCATAAAAATATATCTATAGTAATACATGATTTCTATTAATGAAAGAAATGTACATAGACTGTAAAAATACAGAGTGAAAGACTCACTATAATGGTGGCATCTTATCTCTGAGAAGATATGTGACAGCTACTTGCATTCGTAATAAGATGATTACAATGAGGCTCTGAAGGAATTTTTACAATAAACAGAATTTCCAAAAACCCTAGACATCCAAAAACCTAACCCTAGGAGATGAAGGGCCAAAAGTCATGTTGGCCCCATTTGGGTAAGTTAGTACATCAACTTTTTGGGATCATAACTTTTTCATACGATCTCCGTTTTAGGTGCATCATAGCCTGTTGGAAAGGTATCGTTGATGAGATTTAGTTTGGAAGAAATGTCGAAGGAATTTCCATATTTCTCTCTGTTTTCCCAAAAACGTCGTTTAGGGCCTCAAAATGGCCCCAAAAGTTAAAAACTACTAAAAATAGTAAATTACCAAAATTTCCAGAAAACTGTTTTGAGACAGTTGGAAAATGTGGATGGCCATCAATATCCACCTGGATCATACATGTTCAGTTTTGGTACATATTTATTACAAGGAAGTTGTACAGGTTGGTTCCAAGTCAGTGGTACATGTTTATACAATTATATAGTGGTATATCTCAGAGTGATAGTGTGACAGTGGTTTCATCATTTTACTTATACTTTAGGGCGGTTGGACTGGGCAAGGACAAGTGGTTGTAGCCACCTTCCAATTGTACCCAGAGAACTTAGGGGGTTGTAGACTCCTTTTGGTTGTAGCCAAATAATTGGGGAGTTGTATATTCCTTTAGGTTGTAGCCTAAGAAACTAGGGGGTTGGATCCTCCTTCCAGTTGAAGCTGGAAAACAAAGGAATTTGGTGCTTCCATTGAATTTGATTCTTCAATACATATAAGAAAAATCATTATGTGGTTTTCTCCCTCTTTGGTTTTCCATGTAAAACATCGGTGTATTGTTTATGCATATGATTGTTCATTTGTTCATTGTTTATTTACTATACAATTATTGGATGATAATGCTACATTGATATAACACTTGGATTATATGGTTAAAAAGGATTTAATTTCTCTATTCCTGATTCATCCCCCCCTCTCAGTAATCCAACAATTTGTATATGAGAAGGTTCCTTCAGGAATCAATTTAACCAATGAAAGGTAAATCATGGAGAGAAAAAAGTTGTATAAAAATGGAATACCACATTTTGATGGACATAAGTATGGATTTGGAGCATAAGGATGAAGTCATATGTATAGGAACAAGGATTTGAAATTTGGCAATCAATTGTAGATGGACACACAGTACCAACAATTCTACCAACAAATGAAAAAGTAGTGAAACTCAGTTAGAATAATTCCAAATACACAAATGCAGTTCTAAATGGTCTTGGTGAAAGGATATTTGCCAAAGTTGGACATTGTAAATCCACTAAAGAGATTTGGAACAAACTTCAAAATATTTATGAAGAAGATTCAAAATTCAAAGCAGCAAAGCTTCAAACTTGCAGAGCTTAGTTCGAACAACTAAAGATAAAGGAATATGAGAATATTCCAGCTTACTTATTATGAGTCGATGAAACAGTAAATGCAATCATGGGATTGGGAGAAGAAATCAAAGAATCTATAATTGTTCAAAAGGTACTAATATCTCTTCCTATGAGATTTGATCCTAAGATATCAGCACTAAAAGAAAGAGAAGATCTAAACTCAATAAGCATGGACAAACTACATGGAATCTTCACAACATATGAAATGAGAACTGAATAGAAAAATCCATATGTAAAATAAGCATCCTTCAAAGCATCCAAAAGGTCAAATAAAAATTGAAAGAAACAAGAAAAATAACATAGTAACAATAGTGGCATCTCGGAAGATGATGAAGAAGTGGTCAACTTTGTCAAAAGACTGAACAAGGGAACCGATTGTAGGTATAGAGGTAAGCTTACTTTAATTTCTTTTAATTGTGATGTTATTGGTCATTTTTCTAACAAATGACCTCTTAAGGAAAACAAAAATGATGAAGGTGAATGAAAAATAAAACAAACATATAAAGGAAAAAGAACCACAAAAAACTTTTTCAAGAAAAGGTTATGCACCAAAGAAGACATCTCAACATAAGATGAAGACGAAGTCAATGACAGTGAGATAGAAATAGTTTTATTCATAGAAGTAGCATAATTTGATAATGATTTGAAGTAGAATATGAAGAAGCTGAAGAAGAAATTGAAGAGGCAGAAGTTGACTACCGAGATAAATTTTTGAGTGCCATAGAAGTTATCAAAAGAGAAAAGAGGAAAAACAAGAAACTACAAGAGGAACTAGACAAGAAATAAGACACTCAAGAATTAGAACAAATGATCACAAATTTGAATTTTCAAATTGAAGAAGATAAGAGAATTGAAACAACACTCAAAGAACAACTAGAAAAAAGAGACAATATCATTGAAAATTTGGAAGCAGAAATTGTCACATTAAGAAAGGATCTTCAAAACAAAAATATGCAGAAAACGCTCAAAATTTTTGAATGACATTATCAACAGTCAAAGGCCTAATCATGATAAGTTCAATCTTGGATACAATCAGACAAAAAATGGATCAAACTACAAAACAACATAACAAGAAACAAATCCAAAAATCTATGCAGAAACAATCAAAGGGGATAGGAAGGTCTACAAAGAAAATTACAGGGACAGTTCTCCACCAAGAATATTTAGATTTCAAAATCAATGACCGACATAAACATATAGGCCTCAGGAAGAAGAAGGATTTATAAGAGAAGCTCCTTTCAGAATATATTCAACTCCCATGTATCAAACTGTATTTTTTGTTTTATGTTATGCATGTAATAATTTTGGACATAAAGCTGTGAATTAGAGAGTTAACAACAAGAACATAAGTCCTACACAAAAGGGTTATCCAAGAAGGCCTAGTGAAACATAAAGAATAGGATGAAGCATGATTGAATCATTAAGCACTGAAGTGGAATGCTACAAGTGTAACAACTTTGGACACATGGCCAAAGATTGTAGAATGAAAATCCTCCCAGAGAACCACAATAGAACAACAACAATCATAGACAGGAACCTCTGAAAAGGACATGGATAAGAAATCATTTAATCAATACAGTAATGAAGAATGCACACATGGTCTACAATCTAATCAGAAGAAGCATGGTTGGTATGTTGAAAATGGCTGTTCAAAAAACATGACTAGTGATAGAGACATGTTTCTTACATTAATAAAGGAAAGAGATGGATCAGTCTCCTTCGGAAATGATGAATCTACTAAAATCATTGGGAAAGGCACAGTCAGAATTGGGAATAAGAATACAAAGGAAGAAAATGTTATACTATTAGAATATATGATACATAATCTTATAAATGTGAGTCAAATGTGCGACCAAGGTCATAATTTATAAAGTCACTTTCAATTCACAAAAGTGTGAGATAAGAAGATAAGGTTCGGGAAAATTGATTGCTACAGTTGTGAGAACTTCAATAAGCATATATGTCTTAAGTGAAATTGGAAATGAAAAGTGTTGTCTAGGAAAGGAAGATGAAAGTTGGCTATGGAACAAAATAATGGGTCACATACACTTTGATAACCTTGTCAGAGAAACAGTCACAGAAATGCCCCAGATCATGAAAGCAACCAACACTTTATGCAAGAATTGTCAACAAGGAAAGAAAACAAAGACCAGGTTCAAATCAAAGGAATATTCAATGACAAGACCACTGAAAATTATGCATACTAATATAGTTGGACCAACTAAAACAAAGGGTTTAAAATGAGAGAAATACTTTATCTTATTATTTGATGATTATACAAGAATGACAGTGGTTTTCTTTCTCAAGAATAAGTCAGAAGATTTTGAAAATTTCACGATCTACAAGGAAATGGTTGAAAATGAACTAGATTCAAAAATCAAATGCTTGAGATATGATAATGGAGGAGATTTCACTTCAAAGGAATTTATGGACTACTTGATCAATCATGGAATAAAAAGGCAATTCTCTATTGCTAGGACACCTCAACAGAATGGAGTTGTTGAAAGAAAGAACAAGACAATACAATAAATGGCTTGGACAATGCTAATGGATTCCAAATTGATAGATATTTTTTGAACACAGACAATTCATATGACATTTAACATTCAAAATAGAATAATGCTCAGAAATAACATTGAAAAAACTCCCTACGAGATATGGAAAAGAATACCAACAAATGTGAAGCATTTTAGAGTTTTTGGAAGCAAATGCTACATCAAAAGAGAAGATCGCAGAATGGGAAAGTTTGAATCTCGTGTGGACAAAGGAGTACTTGTTGGTTATTCAAGTACAAGGAAAGCATACAAGTGTTATAACCTGAGATTGAACAAAATTGTGGAAAGAATCAACGTAAAAGTTGATGAAACGGGTAGACAAGAATTAAAGGAAGCAGATAATGAATCAATGAAACAACTTTATGAAGAAGAAGAAAAAGATGAAAAATAATTAGAAGGGGAATATAAAGAGGATTTAATAGAAGTAGAAGAGCAAGTTCAACAAGTGCCTCCAAAGACACCTAGTAGATGAGTATTGAAGAATCAGCCTTCAAATCAAATTATCATAAACAAAGATGCATGAGTTGATACTAGAAGAAGAATATGTTCACTAGAACAAGCACACCTAGCACTCTCATCTATGATTGAACCAACTTTTTTTGAGGAGGCCAACAATGATTTATTTTGAAATAAGCCATGGATGAATAATTGGATCAAATAGATAAAAATGACACTTGGGAATTGGTTCTAAGACCAAAGGATAAGAATGTGATTGGCACAAAGTGGGTATACAAGAATAAATCAAATGAAGATGGATAGGTTACAAGGAACAAATATATATTGGTATGTAAAGGATATGCACAGGTTGAAGGAATCAACTTTGAAGAGACATTTTCCTCATTTTCCAGAATGGAAGCAATCTGATTCCTTTTAGATTATGAATTCTCCAAAAATACTAAAGTGTATCAGATGGACGTAAAATTATCTTTTCTGAATGGAGAACTTGAAAAAGAAGTCTACATTGAACAACCAAAATGATTTCAGTTGTCAGAGAAAGCAGATTATGTGTGTAAATTAAAGAAGGCCTTGCAATGTCTAAAACAGGCTCCTAGAGCATGGTACTCCAAATTGGATAAATTTCTACAACATGCAAGGTTCAGAAAAGGAAGTGCAGACATCAACCTTTACATCAAGGTAAGTCAAGATAGTATTTTATTAATTGAAGTTTATGTTGATGATATTATTTTTGGTAGTGATGATGAGAGGTTAAGCCAGAAATTTGCAAAGGATATGCAGAATAAATTTGAAATGTCATTACTTGGAGAAATATCCTTCTTTCTGGGACTTCGGATACATCAAAGGAACCAAGGAATTTTTATTTCTCAAATCAATTATATCAGAGAAATGCTAAAGAGGTTCGGAATGGAATATTGCAAACCATTTATAAATCCCATGAAAACAAGTTGCATGTTAAGAAAAGATGATGATTCAAAGTCTACAGATCAGAGGCAATACAGGTTAATTATTGCTAGCCTACTATATGTGACAACATCCAAACTAGATGTAATGCACGCAGTTGGATATGTGGCACGATTTCAAGCAATACCAAAGGAATCACATGTATTAGCAGTGAATATGATTTTCAAATATCTCAAAGGAACAAAAGAGTTTGGATTATGGTATCCAAAATGAAAGGATCTATCACTTATTGCCTACATAGATGCAGATTGGACAGTTTGTATTGATGACCGATGAAGCACCAATGGAGAAAGGTTATACTTGGGTGAGTGTTTAGTATCATGGATAAGAAATAAACAATCATCAATATATTTATCTACATCCGAGACAGAGTATATTGCAGAAACAACATGTTGTACACAACTTCTTTGGATTAAAAAAAATCTAACATATATACAGGTTGAGTATGATGAGCCCATTCCAATATATTTTTATAATACAAGCACCATCAGTATCTCAAAGAACCTGGTGATGCACTCTAAGATGAAGCACATTCCAATCAAGTATCACATTCTACGGGAACAGGTTGCAGAAAACAATAAGAGTTGAGTATGTGGGAACAAAAGAACAAGTGGCAGACATATTTACAAAAACATTTCCACGGGAAGACTTTGAGTATCTTCATGAGAGACTCAGAGTTATTTATACTCCAAATGAATGATTTTGAATGATTATCTTATATGTCTTATATGTACACGAGGAAGCACCATAAAGAAGATAGTTCAGCTAGGGGGAGTAGCCTCAGATGGAAGGATACCTTTGCCATGGATGACAAAGGGGGAGAGATTTATTAGATGTAGAGGACAGAGGATGGTTCTGGGGGGAGGATGAGTGATATGACTTTAGCGTTGCATGACATGATTTCATTATTGCATTAGAGTGATGTCATCAATCCCAAAGGGGATATTGTTGACTATGGTTGGTTGTTATTGATGTCAACGCTTGAAGAAAGTTTGACAGCACAAAGGTTTGGTTAATCAACCCATGTTTTTTTTATGTAAATATAACTCATTTTTTTCCTTTCATGGTTTATAAGAATTACAAATGGATGAAATCCAATGTGGCCCCCTTATGGTGAATGCCCTCAGGGGAAGACACTTTGCATATTTAGTTATCCTAGAAGTTGGTTATATAACCCATGCTTGATTGTTGAATAATGAAATGAAGGTCAATGAATGTTTTAGTGAAACTATCCTATATGGGCAGTGCTTGTCATGCCATTTTTGGTGGTATGTGGAATTTCCCATAACTCCTCATGGTTAGAGAGTTATGGACATGTGAAGTTGGAGGACCCTCATGAGTCATCTGGAAGCCCCAAAAAGTCAAAGTGTTTGCAAAATAAATTATTTAAATAATTAAGTTAATAGAGAAATCCCTAAAATAAGGAAAGTGAGATTCTACATGAAAGTATAAATAAGAGGCAATGCTCTCTCATTTAATTACACTCGAACACATTGAATATATTTTTTTGTGTAAGTATTATTGCAAGTACTCATTGATACATCTGAAGTTGTGAACTTCTGAGGTAGTACGAAGGGTTGACAGAGAAAGTTTTGGAATTACAACGAATACTAAAAAACCCTAGTTTCTACAACACACGTTTGATGATGGTGTATTAGGGTACATACAATATGTAGGATGACAGTGTATTAGGGTGCGTACGGAAGAAGAATGACAGTGTATTAGGGTGCATAAATCTTGGTAAATCCATGGAAACTTGAAGAGATGAAGATGCAGAGGTTCTAGATTCTGAGATCAAGCTCCCAGGAAGGTCTACAGTGTTGAGATACATCATATCTATCCCTTGGTTCAAAAGGCATGTCTTATTTCTATGAATAGTTTTATTTTTATGTGTGCATGAGAAATGGTTATGGAGATTTGAGAATTTTCCCTAGAAAGACTAGTGGTTCCATGGGATCTTCTGCATAAGTCAGATCTACATAAATACAATGCTAGTATATTTATCATTGATACTTCTTGTTGAGGCACATCTTGTATTTCTTGGCATATGTCCAAGGGGTTTTGTGGTACATCTTTGAGAGCTTGTAATTATGTAGTGGTTGATGTATTGAGAAGATGAATATCGTAAAGGGTTTAATGACTAGATCATGTGAGGGTTATTATAATTTTTCATGATTACACACACATATATGGCACATGAATAGAGAGATATATATATAATTTGGGTAAAGGTTATGCATGAAGATGCATGTACAAGATACAATTATAGTCTTAATATAGTGACATGTTACAGATCTATTTGAAAAAGTTACAGAGGGTTAGATGTTTTCAAGAGAAAAAAAACCCTAGTTTTTAGAATCCATACGAAGGCTGCATAACAGTTTGATCATGTACATATGCAGGCTTCATAACAGTTTGATCACATACATACGTAGGATGCATAACAGATAGGGCGCGTACATACACATGCTACATAAATACATGTCACATACATGTTGTATTTCTTTTATACATGTTCAGTTCTAGTTCTTATTGATTACAGGGAAGTTGTACATGTCGGTTGCATGTCAGTGGTATAGGTTGATATAGTTGTAATGTGGTATATATCATAGTGATAGTGTGATAGTGGTTCCATCATTCTACTTATACTCCAGGGTGGTTGAATGGGGCAAGGACATGTGGTTGTATCCACCTTCCGGTTGTAGTTGGAGAACTTATCAGGTTGTAGACTCCTTCTGATTGTAGTCATAGAATTGGAGAGTTGGAGCTTCCCTTAGTTTGTATCCTAAGAAACTAGGGGTTTGGAGCCTCCTTCCAGTTGCAGATGGAAAACAAAGGAAGTTGGTGCTTCCAATGAATATAATTCTTTAAGAAATATAAGAAAAAATATTCAGTGTTTTTCTCTCGCTTTGGGTTTCCATGTAAAACACTGGTGCACTGTGTATGTGTATGATTTTTCATTTGTTCATTTCTTATTTACTCTACAGTTATTGGATTATAATGCTACATTGATATAACACTTGGATTATATGGTTAAAAAGGATTTAATTTCTCTATTACTCATTCACCCCCCTCTCAGTAATCCAACACTCTCTGTATTTTGAGAGAATTTCTCTTCTATTACTCCCAAAAACTTACTTACTACATAGATTATATTAATTTATACAACTGTAACTAAACTTTGAATGAATTATAATATTTAGACTTGATTCAGACATTTCAAATATTTTTGGACTCTATTTTTTCTATCTCAATATATATAATTTCTAAACGCATTACCCTTCTCATTGTGTCTGCAATTTATTTGTATGAAACAACTTAGATTCAACTACTCTATAATGAATATATTTGAACTTGTAGTTTTATCAACCCAATAATATAGAATTCAACTCCATCAATAACAATAACATAGTCATTATATATTTAACAAATAACTTAAATCAAGAACCTCGAACACATAAGGAGTAGCCAAGTTTCACCTAGCCATAGAATGGATCATCCAAAGCACTTGATCCAATTATTTATTAATTGGGTTGGTTGTCATTGATATCAACCCTTGAAGAAAGTTGGGTAGCGAATTTAGGTAGCACAAAGGTTTGGGTAATGGACCCAGGTTTGTTTGATATATAATGGTATGAGTTTTGATATATTTGCAGGTAAGACTATTCTAGATGGATACTACATGTCATGTCATTTCTGGTGGTATGTGGAAAGTCACATAACTCCTCAAGGTTTGAGAGTTATGACCTTACGAAGTTGGAGGACCCTCATATGTTGGCTTGAAGCCCCAAAAGGTCATAGAAGTCGAAGTTCTTGCAAAGAAGAAATTATTTAAATAATAAAGTGAAGTGACAAATTCAAAGAGGATTATTTAAACAATAAAGTGAAGTGACAAATTCAAAGAGAATTATTTAAATAATAAAGTGAAGTGACAAAGTCAAGGAGGATTATTTAAATAATAAAGTAAATGGAGAACTTTCTAATTATGGAAAGTGGTTATAAGAAGGTTAAACCTAAAATGAAGAAAATTCATTAAGAAGTCAAGTGGCTATTGGATATATTGACAAGTGGAAAATTGGGCAAAGTTGGACATAGGTGACTATGTGGACAAAGTGGCTATGTGGACAAAGTGGTCTAGAAGATGCTTCTAAGGAAGCTACATGAAAGTATAAATAAGAGGCAAGGCTCTCTCATTTAAATTACACTTTAGCATAGTGAATATCTATAGGTGACTGAGTTAACCAAAGGATATGTAAGCCAAATTTTAGAGGGAAGGTGAAGTAAAGAAGGATGAAATTCAAAGGAGGATAAATTCTTTTGATGATGCTTTCTAAGGTATGTTATTTATAGGTCATCTCACCATTTTTTCAATAATGTTTTTTGTAGAATGATTCAGACCGTGAAATTAGGAGTACATTGAGGAAACATATCCAAGTCATTGTGGTACGTATTTCATCTTGTGAGTCATTGTATTTTTGGAGTTACACTCCGTGGAAAATAGGGTTTGTGCCTAGTCCTGAAACTAGTCTAAAACAGGTGTTTCAGGTAAAAAGATCAAAACTTCTTCATAATAGATCCAAATTCAGTAAGACCAAATGTGTTGGTTATAGTACATTTTGTAGTATTTTGTGTAAATTTTTCAGATCCATACAACAAATATTCCATGTGGGGCATGCTCTACAAGTTCACTCTCTAGAATAAGACAAAATTCAATAAGGTATGCCATTTTTTATATAACTCCTTTTCTGAGAGATTCCAAGTAATGACACCGGGAGGAATTGCACAAAACACATTGAATAACATTGTGTACTATTTTCAAATATGTGTTTATTACAGGTACATAATAATGATTATTTGAAGTTAGGGTTGTTGACTAATACAAAACTAGTCATGTGAGACTAAAGTAAAGTTTGATGAAAATGCTAGTCGCTTGTTGTTAAAGTTAATGAAGGCTTGCGGGTATGTGATACACCAGGTCTATTACAAAGTTACAAATCATATTTGGATGATGAAATTGATGAGGAATTTTGGTTGAGGTTGAGGTATAGGTTGGTGCATGGTTGATGCACTTTTTTATTGTACATGTTGATTACATGTTGAGTTATAGGTTGATGCATGGTTCAGGTTATTGGTACAAGTTGTTTGGTGCAAGTTAATTAGTACAAGTTTTCAACAGTATATCTCACAATGATAATGTGACAATGGTTCCATCATTCTACTTATAAATCACGGAGGTTGGATGGGGCAAGGATAGGTGGTTTTAGCCACCTTCTGATTGTAACCGAAGAACATAGGGGGTTGTATACGCCTTCTCATTATAGACAAAGAATTAGGGAGTTGGAGATTCCCTTAGGTTGTAGCCTAAGAAACTAGGGGGTTGGAGCCTCGTTCAAGTTGTAGCTGGAAAACAAAGGAAGTTGGTGCTTCCAATGAATGTAATTCTTCAAGACATATACGAAAAACGATTATGTGGTTTTCTCCCACTTTGGGTTTCCACATAAAAACATTGGTGTACTGTTTATTGTATGATTGTTCATTTTTTCATTGTTTATTTACTCTACAAATATTGGATTATAATGCTACATTGATATAATAATTGCATTATATGGTTAGAAAGGATTAGATTGATCTATTATTGATTCACCCCCCCTCTCAGTAATCCAACCATTGGTATCGGATATGGTTCCTTCAATAATCAGTTTAAGGAATGAAAAGTAGATCATGGAGAGAAAAAACATGTATAAAAATGGAATACCATAGTTTGATGGACATAAGGATGTATTTTGGAGCATAAGGATGAAGACATATATATAGGTACAAGGATTTGAAATTTTTATATCAATTGTATATAGATACACAACACCAACAATACCGTTGACAGATGACAAAGTAGTGAAACTCGATCAGAATGATTCCAAAGCCACAAATGCACTTCTTAATTGTCTTGGAGAATTGTTATTCACCAAATTTTCACATTGTAAATCCGCTCAAGAGATTTGGGACAAACATCAAAATATTTATGAAGAATATTCAAAAGTCAAAGAACCAAAGCTTCAAACTTACAGAGGTCAGTTCGAATAACTAAAGATGAAGGAATATGAGAATATTGCAACTTACTTTTTACAATTCGATGAAATAGTGATAGAAATCTTGGGATTGGGAGAAGAAATCAAAGAATTTGTAATTGTTCAAAAGGTACTGAGATCTCTTCCTCTGAGATTTAACCCTAAGATAGCAGCACTAGAAGAAAGAGCATATCTTAACGCAATAAGCATGGACGAACTACATGGAATATTCACAAAATATGAAATGAGAACTAAACAAGAAAATCTAGATATAAAATAAGAAACCTTCAAAGCATCCAATAGATCAAAGAAAAATGAAAAAGAACATAGCAACAACAGTGATATCTTGGAAGATGATGAAGAAGCGACCAACTTTGTCAGAAGATCGAACAAGGGAACCAACGATAGGTATAGAGGTAAGATTCCTTTGATTTGTTTTAATTTTGATGGTATTGGTCATTTTTTTAACAAATATACTCATAATAAAAAGAGAAATGATGAAGGTTACTCAAATAGACAGAAAACATATAAAGGCAAAAGATCCACTAAGAAAGTTTTCAAGAAAATCTTATACACCAAAGAAGACAGCTCATCATCAGATGAAGATGAAGTAAGTGATAGCGAGACAGAAAGAGATCAATTCATGGAAGTAGAATACTTTGATAAAGAAGACTCCAAATAAGAATATGAAGAGGCTGAAGAAGAATATGAAGAGGCATAAGTTGAATACTGAGAAGAATTGTTGTGTTAAATAGAAGTTATCAGAAGAGAAAAAAAGAAAAACAAGAAAATACAAGCGGAGTTGGACAAGAAAGAAGACACTCAAGAACTAGAACAAATGATCACAAATTTGAAGGTTCAAATTGAAGAAGCACTCAAAGAACATCTATAAGGAAGAGACATGATCATTGGAAATTTGGAAGAAGAAACTATCACATTAATAAAGGATCTCTTATCACTCCAAGAAACTCCTTAGAGTTGTAAACTAAGGATGCTTGGTAACTTAAGATAATGTGTAGATATGCTTGGAACAATGGGGTCTTTAAAGATCACTGTAATAGACAACTCATTTTACTTCTAAAGAAACAGTGCTTTCAGGAAACAATAATCAGATCAAATAATTTGAGAAGGGGTATGTAGAACACTAATCTTGATTGCCAAATATAGTTGGGTGTACGGCTCAATACAAGACAGAAAGAAGATCCTTCAATTCAAATCTATAAGCTCAATAAATAGATAATAGTCTTCATAAGCTAAAATAAACTGAAATGAAGTACAGAAATGGAAACATGGATATTCTGATATTGAAAACGAAAGGAACTGCAATTTTATTGTATTAAAAGAGTTTATGCAATAGCACCAAAATGTATCCCAGTTTGAACCCTTGTCTCTTAGAAAAGATTGGCATTTATAGCCTTTTACAATCAGTTTTAAAGATCCTAAAAACTTAGATTTGTATCTAAAAATAACAATTCAAATCTAACTAAACAACTTGATAATAAAGACTTAATGACTAAACTAGCATTCAAATTGTGTTTAATCTCAAATTTGACATCTTTATTCTTTAGCTTCTGGAATCTGTGGTGTCATGAAAACATGCAGAGGCACATGTCTTGGCAGCTGGATTTCTTTAGTTGTTCATAGTAGATACTTTAGGAGATTTGTTTGGCATGTGGCTCTCAAAAACTCCCATGAATCTCTGATGCAGAGTCTTTTCTGAGAAAGTTGTTATCCCTTTGATACTTTGGAACCCCTTCATAACCTGTGAAAAATGACCTGCTTCATCCTTAGCTTTCAAAAATGCTTTTTCTTCTTTCACCAGCTAACTCACCTTATGATTCGTTGGTTAGTTGGTGAAAGTGTTTCTTTTCACCAGCTAACTAGTCGTAAAATTTCACTGTGCGTTGGTGAAAGCTCTGCCTTAGCCCAAAATGAACTTTCACCTCCAAAACTGTGATTCCATCAAAAACTCAATGTGTCTCTGCTTTATCCCCTTGCATGTTTACAACAACCTGAACAAGTACTTGCAAATTTGGGTGTGATTTTTTCTTTTGCTTCAATTTTCTGATTTTCCTTTTAAGGCGCTTTGCTAGCCACCATGGACTATTATAGTCTTTGGTGATTTTCTTTTTTCTCTTCTTTTCCTTGACACTTTCATGAGCTAGTTTTTCAAATGTAGCATTGGTTTCTGCAAAATTATCGGACAACTTATTATATCTTTCCTTTATTACCCTCTCTAAGACCTCTTGCTGAGCTATCACTTCTTTGAGATGCTTGATCTTCTGTGTTTTATTCGACTTAGTGTTCTTTGATGTTTCCCCTTCCTCGGTGTGAGTAAAGGTCTCACAATTACGTGCAAACTCAATAGAATGTTCAGGACTTTTGATGGCAGGGCTCTCATCTTCTTGCTCTAGTTCTGAGTCTATGTAGGGAAGGTTTAAGATGTTGGTTTTCCTTTCTGTAGGCTGCTCTGTAGTAGTTTCAAAGTTCAATTTTTTCTTTGACTTGTGAGATTTCACACCAGACATTCTATCTTCTGGAGGTCCTAGAAGGGTTGTCCTCTTCCTCGAGCTACTTTGAGGAGTCAATTTTTTCTTTATATCTTTCCTCTATTCATCCATGGGCTGAGTTTGAGTTTCAAAGCCCTCCCAAAAAAGAAAATGTTTTCAGGTCCTTCCCTTCTGTCTTAACTCTTAAAGAATGATCAATTTAATAAGGCCAAAATGGCACAGAGTGTTCTTCATGCTTAGGGGTTCAACTCTAATTTTTTTACAGACCTTAGTTAATGACGCAAGTCACCCTTAGCGGTAACCTGCTCACACCAGGACCTTCTTCGTCTCAGGCCCGAAGAGTCAAAGAACTCTTCCAACTCCTCTCGGGAGTTCTCACTACCCACAACACTCCTTTTTTACCTCCCTCCAAAATTGGGAAATCGGAATTTGCGATTTCGCGAGTCCCGTGAGCACAGTTCACATGCAACCCAATACCCCGAACCCCGATGGTCAAAGAGTCAATGACTTCGTTCTTATCGGGGATTTTTGTATCGGGAAATCGGCACCTACGATACTATGATTCACATACACGGTGAGTTCCCGAATCCCGAAATCCGATGGCACATGCGCTGCCTCCCTGCCACGTCACCTTCTCTCTCCACTATATCGGGAATCGCAGGATCGCGATTTCAAAGGTCGCGATACTTGTGTTTTTGGAAAACCCCGAATGCTGAACCCCAAGTACTAGGGATCTCACGCCACGTGTCCCTGTGTGATCGGCGGCTCTGATTAATTCGGGAAATCGCTCCTCGCGATTTCAAAGGGTATGGAATTCTTGTCTACACAAACCTCGATATGCCGATATGCGATGGCTATGGTTTCTTCCTACGCCCAAGAGTTAAATTCCTCGCTACTTCTCCACGATTTGACGGTCTGTGGGACTTCATGGTTCTCCATAGCGATCCCTATCCGTCGATTCTCCTCCTTGAGGATTTCTCCTACTCCAAAGATCCATTTCTGTTCAAGCCCCTCCTGGGTCCTTCTCCTACAATATCAAGAAGGAACTATTCCTCCTGAGCTTGTAGGCTCTAATTCCCTCAGATACCTTTCGCACACTCTATGTGCTTGACCTTCAATAGTTCTCTAAGAGTCGAATTCTTTCAGGTCCTGTGCACTAACAACCACAGTAGCCCCTGTTCTCCCCTGCTTTGGCTAACTGCTGAGATTTCAACTCCGGCTTGTGCTTCTCCCGCACGCTCTAATAACCCAATTCAACTTCTGGGTAGATGATAGTAAGAGTTTAACTATCTAGCCTCATCAACGCACTCTATGCGGATGAATTCCACTGCACTCTATGCAGGAATCCCCTGGCTTAGACAAAAAAACAATTGAAACTCATTCTCCTCTTTCTCACAGATTTCTAATCAACTATGAAATCACATACGCAGCATATCAAAGAAAATGTATGACAGAAAGAAAACACACATGAGCATAATATCAACACAGAGAAACAACACAAACCATGAAAGTGAATCAAAGACTTCCTTCTATTAATTCAATCTGTACATGGGTGTTCTTCACTAGTTCTCTGCTCTTCTCTTCTCTTGCTCCTGTTTGATAATTGCTAATGTTACAATGTACAAAGGAGGGTGCCTATATTCTGTTTTCCCTCTTGGATTCTACAACTATCAAATCTACAATAAATTCCTATCTAACAACATTAAAACTATTAAATGCCTCAGCTACCTAAGGACGTGAGCTTAAAGGCTCACGGTCCATTTACAATATACATAGTGCGCTCCTTATGAATGCCTTCATCTAAAGGGTGGCGCAACAACTTTCCAAATCATTTCAAAATTTGTTTTTTGGCGCTATCCAGTTGTTTCCTCTAAATGTGTTGGCTCGCTTGATGAGTGAGCGCTGCTCCTACATCATACTCCTCGGCTCGAAAATTTTCATGGGCTCCTGTCCATGAGCTCCTGCACGGTGTGTCCATTCTTTTGTATCACTGCTTCAGTCTCCCAGCTGGCATCTTCCACTGGGTGATTCTTCCATTTCACCAGGTATTCAAAATACTACTTCCTTCTGGTCTTTTTTCCCACTCGCTTGTCCAGTATGCACTCCATCTATAGTTTCTGTGTAACTGGTAATTGTTTCTGCCACCGGACCACTGGTTCCTCAGTTCCAGTTCCTGCTTCTCCATCCCTATATGGGTATAAATCCGAAACATTGAATATCAGAGATATCCTAATGCCCCCTGGAAACTCAATTTCATATGCATTCTCCTCGAATTTCTTCAGGACTTTGCATGGCCCAATCTTCTTCATCTTGAGCTTGTTATATGTTCCCCTTGGGAACCTTTCTTTCCTTAAGTGCGCCAGAACCATATCCCCAACTTCAAACTAAAGTTGTCTCTTCTGCTGATCAGCTCTGCACTTATACTCCTGATTTGAGTCCTGCAACCGCTGCTTCACCTTCGTGTGAAGTTCTCTCATGGCTTCAGCAAACTCTTTAGCGCTCGCGCTACTAGTCGAAGCCAGTTCTGACTCCCTGAGCTCAGATACTCCCCTCATTTGTGTCCCATACAAAATATGGAATGGGATTTTTCCTGTACTCTCATTCACCGAATCGTTGTATGCAAACTCTGCTTGTGGTAATATCTGATCCCAACTATTGTGGTGCTCTGTCACCAAGCTTCTCAATAGATCCCCCAGAATTTTTTTCACGACCTCTATTTGCCCATCCGTCTGAGGATGGTAAGCTGAACTAAATGCTAAGTTAGTTCCCAGCTTCTTCCATAGCATCCTCCAAAAATGACCTATGAAATTGGTATCCCTGTCCGAGACTATACTTCTCGGCAATCCATGCAGTCTGACGATTTCTTTAAAAAACAAGTTTGCGATGTGTGTCGCATCACTGGTCTTCTGACATAGAATAAAATGTGCCATCCTCGAAAACCTATCCACCACCACGAATATGGAATCAACACCTCTATGCGTTCTTGGCAACCCCAGAACAAAATCCATGTTGATCGCCTCCCATGGCCTCTCGGGTATGGGCAAAGGCTGATAAAAACTGGCGTTATGCTTCTGGCCCTTCAAATGTTGACATATCCGACACCTGTCAACAAACATCTTTACCTCTGCTCACATTCCTAGCCAATAATACGATTCGCTCAGCTTGGCGAATGTTTTTTCATGTCCAAAATGAACTGCTAAGCCTCCATTGTGCTTCTCCTTCACCAAATTCTCCCTCATGGGGCAATTCGGAATGCACAGCTGATTGCCTTTAAACAACAACCTTTCCTTGATCATGAAATCTATCCATGGGCTCCTATCCCTGAGAACTGGATTCTCAGCTGCCTCGTACGCTTCTCTGAAGTCTGCATCTCTGGCATACATGTCCTTCATATTTTCAAAACCCAAGGTTTTGACTCTGAACTCCTGCAGTAATAAACATTTCCTGCTCAAAGCATCAGCCACTTTGTTAGCAGTTCCTGAAATGTGTTTGATTACAAATGTAAAATTCTGCATGTACTCTACCCATTTTGCATGCTTCTGGTTCAACTTCTCTTGTTTACTTACAGACTGCAATGCATGGTTATCGTTGTACAAAACGAATTCTTTGGGTATCAAGTAATGCCTCCACTTTTTAAATGTCTGTATGATGGCATAAAACTTCTTATCATACATGGAGTATTTCAGCTTTGCATCATCCAGCTTCTCACTAAAATATGCCACTGGCCTGTCATCCTGACTCAAGACCCCTCCTACGGCATATCCACTTGCATCACATTTCACTTGAAATGTCTTCTGGAAATCAGGCAACACTAGAATTGGTTGCTCTGTTATCTTCCGCTTCAACAGATTGAAGCTCCTCTCAGCCTCTGCTGTCTAATGAAAAACTTTATGCCGCTTCTTCACCGTGTCCATCATCGCTGCACTAATTCCACTGAAATTCCGAATGAATTTTCTGTAGAAACTAGCCAAACCATGGAAGCTCCTCACCTCGAAAACATTTCTCGGTGATGGCCAATTCTTGATCACTTCTACCTTTTCAGGATCCATTTTCAACTCATTCGCTGAAATCACAAAACCCAAATAAATGAGTTTTGTCTGCATGAAGGAACACTTCTTCATGTTGATCAGCAGCTTCTCCTGCTGTAGCTTCCTCATCACAATGGATAAATGTTTCAAATGTTCAGCTTTGGTCTTGCTGAAAATCAATATGTCATCCAGATATATGACCACAAATTTGCCAATGAATTCCCTCAGGACTTCATTCATTAGCCTCATGAATGTGCTCGGCGCGTTTGTCAAACCAAACGGCATGACCATCCATTCGTACAAACCCTCATTTGTTTTGAATGCTATCTTCCATTCATCTCCCTCTCTCATGCGAATCTGATGATATCCTCTCTTCAGATCAATCTTTGAAAAATAATTTGCCCCACTTAGGCAATCCATCGGATCATCCATCCTTGACAGTGGAAATCTGTATCTGATGGTGATTTTATTTATCGCTCTGGATTCTGTACACATCCTCCAGCCTCCATTCTTATTCGAACTTAGTACTGTTGGAACAACACACAGACTCAGGCTCTCTTTGACCAATCCTTTATCCAACAGATCCTGTACCTGCCTTTTGACTTCCTCATTTTCTTGTGGTGTCAACCTGTATGCTGCCTTATTTGGTAAACTTTCTTCAGGTATGAGGTCGATATGGTGACTCACACTCCTCATCGGTGGCAACAAATGAGGTAGTTTGTCCACGGTGATATCAGCGAACTCTCCCAACAGTTCTTGAATCTCGTCTGGCAAGTCATCCACTCTTGTGCTTGTCAGGACAATTCTCAGCTTCCTGACCACAAAGAATTTTGGATCTTCATCCTTCTCTAGCTCTGTGAGAAGCTCTTTCCCACTCATGAGAAGTATCGTGTTGTTCACTTCTGGCTTCACTTCCTTATCCTTTATCGGAAGCAATCTGTGTGTTCTCCCATCCTTCTCCAAGGTATATGTGTTCATTCTTCCATCATGAACAACATTTCTATCATACTGCCATGGTCTACCCAGCAATATATGACATACATCCATGGGAATGACATCACACAGAATGTCATCATGGTAATTCCCAATCTTGAATTTAAGTAAGCATAGTTTAGTGACACTTACCCGATGTCCTTTCTGTAACCACGAGACTTTATATGGACTCGGGCGCTTAGTTGTTTCCAGCTCCATCTTTTCTACCATCTCGGATGAAACGAGATTATCGGTGCTCCCACTGTCAACTATGACCTTGCATTTCCTGTCCTTGGCTGTACAAGCCGTTCTGAACAGTCTGCTCCTCTGCACTGAGCTTTCCACCTCTTTCTCAGGTGTCAAAAGGATTTTATGTATTCCTAGCGATCTTCCGCTGTTTGCATATTCATTCTCAGTATCATGCCTCTGCGCCTCAGTAAGGTGAGTTTCTCCTCTGTCCACTTTCCTGTCTGGACAATCAACAGATTTGTGTTCATCCTTTCCACATGTAAAACATGTGATGATTCCTCCCCATCCTCTTCCCCTACCTCTGGTACAAGGAAAATTATTTACGTCGGCATATCCGCCACCCTGCTTCGTATGCTGCCTCCTCGACTCAGCATATTGCTGCCTCTGTTTAGTTTGTGGCTGCCTCTGCTGTGAGGTTCCACCTCTCTCAATTTTAACCTGAGGTCTCTGCCATTCCTCCTTGAGCTTCTGAATTCTTTCCTGGGCAACCGCTTTGCCCTTAGGCTGGCTTCTACCTCTCCCTCGCTGTCCCTGCTTGCGGCTCAGCTTTTCTTTGGCTTTCAGAGCCATCTGGTACGCATCCTCAACTGTTCGGATGGTAACCATGCTCAACTCATCCTGAATGTCATACCTCAACCCATTCAGATACCTCGCCACCTTTTCATCATCGCTCTCCTGATGACCTGCTCTGATGTTGGGTCTGTAAAACTCCTCGGTGTACTCCTTCACCATCATCAACTTTTTTCTCAGGTTCTGCATTCGCCTGAACAGAGTGATCTGATATTCTCTGGGGATGAATTTCGCTTTCATCTTCGCGATCATCCTGTCCCAACTTTTGATCTTCTGTTTTCCTTTGGAACGTTTGTCCGCCTGCAGCTCATCCCACCATAAGGCTGCATGTCCTTTCAACTTAGTAACAACATGCCTTATATTCTTGTATTCTTCGATATCTTCGTAATCGAAGTAGGTGTCAAGCGCTCGGATCCAATCCAACAACTCTTCTGCATCTAGGCTTCCCTCATAGACAGGAATGTCCATCTTGGTCTTAGAACTCATCCGGGTGATGGATTTTATCAATCGCTCTGTTGATGCGTCCTCTGCTGTGACCTCTTCTGCATGTCCAGCTTCCTCTTCCACCTCAGAATCACTGAACTCTCCAGCGTTGACTCCGTGTCTCTGCGTTGTCTCCATCTCCTCAAGCCTTGCTCGGAGATCTCTCATTTGGCGCTCCATTTCTGGATTCCCTGCTGGCCTTCCTCTCCTTCGGGCATCCTTGTCCTCACGATCAGGCGACTGCCTTTCTCTTCTTGGTGGCATGGTGTAATCCGCTTCTCTTTGCTACCTGAACAAAGAGAATTCTTCTCCCTCTCTGATACCACTCTGACGCAAGTCACCCTCAGCGGCAACCCACTCACACCAGGACCTTCTTCGTCTCAGGCCCAAAGAGTCAAAGAACTCTTCGAACTCCTCTCGGGAGTTCTCACTACCCACAACACTCCTTTCTGACCTCCCTCCAAAATCGGGAAATCGGAATTTGCGATTTCGCGAGTCCCGTGAGCACAGTTCACATGCAACCCAATACCCCGAACCCCGATGGTCAAAGAGTCAACGGCTTCGTTCTTATCGGGGATTTCTTTATCGAGAAATTGGCACCTACGATACTGCAATTCACATACACAGTGAGTTCCCGAATCTTGAAATATGATGGCACGTGCACTGCCTCCTGCCATGTCACCTTCTCTCTCCACTATATCGGGAATCGTGGGATCGTGATTTCAAAGGTCGCGATACTTGTGTTTTTGGAAAACCTTGAATGCTGAACCTCGAGTCCTAGGGATCTCACGCCACGTGTCCCTGTATGATCGGCAGATCTGATTAATTCGGGAAATCGCTCCTTGTGATTTCAAAGGGTATGGAATTCTTGTCTACACAAACCCCAATATGCCGATATGCGATGGCTATGGGTTCTTCCTGCACCCAAGAGTTAAATTCCTCGCTATTTCTCCATGATTTGATGGTCTGCGGGACTTCACGATTCTCCACAGCAATGCCTAGCCATCGATTCTCCTCCTTGAGGATTTCTCCTGCTCCAAAGCTTTGTTTCTGTTCAAGCCCCTCCTGGGTACTTCTCCTATGATATCAAGAAGGAACTATTCCTCCTAAGCTTGTAGGCTCTGATTCCCTCAGAGACCTTTCGCACACTCTATGTGCTCGACCTTCAACGGTTCTCTAAGAGTCGAATTCTTTCAGGTCCTATGCACTAATAGCCACAATAGCCCCTGTTCTCCCCTGCTCTGGATAACTGCTGAGATTTCAACTCTGGCCTGTGCTTCTCCCGCACACTCTAATAACCCAATTCAACTTATGGGCAGATGAGAATAAGAGTTTAACTATCTAGCCTCATCAACGCACTCTATGCGGATGAATTCCATTGCACTCTATGCAGGAATCCCCTGGCTTAGACAGAGAAACAATTGAAACTCATTATCCTCTTTCTCACAGATTTCTAATCAACTATGAAATCACATACGCAGCATATCAAAGCAAATGTATGACAGAAAGCAAACATACATGAGCATAATATCAACACAGAGAAACAACACAAACCATGAAAGTGAATCAAAGACTTCCTTCTATTAATTCAATCTGTACATGGGTGTTCTTCGCCAGTTCTCTGCTCTGCCCTTCTCTTGCTCCTGTTTGATAATTGCTAATGTTACAATGTACAAAGGAGGGTGCCTATATTCCATTTGCCCTCTTGAATTCTACAACTATCAAATCTACAATAAATTTCTATCTAACAGCATTAAAACTATTAAATGCCTCAGCTACCTAAGGACATGAGCTTAAAGGCTCACGGTCCATTTACAATATACATAGTGCGCTCCTTATGAATGCCTTCATCTAA
>JZKD02S1848512.1:220528-240025 GCA_000966675.3 Picea glauca | reverse complement strand
AAAGGAGGTTGCCCCCTCGAAGAGGCTTATTATCTGAAATTATCTCTTTTTCAAGGCGTTGAGTACTTTTCCTGAGGTTTTTCTATGCTATATTGCTGTTTGGTTCTTAACATTTTGAAGACATTTGATTTGACTTTCTTGTCGAAGATCTCCTTGATTTTTTCTTGATGTAATTCTGTCTTTTCCAAAAGTTTCTCTCTATCTTGCTATAATTCTACCAAATTATGAATTCTCCGGGTCAAATCACTTGGTTCAGAATCAGTTTCTTGTAAAAACTTTGCAATTGGCAGTGCAAGTTGAACAGGAAATATGGCTTCAGTACCATATACCAACTTGAAAGGAGATGTGCCAATTGATTTCTTACATGTAACCCTGTCAGCCCACAAAGAAAACTTCATCTTGGAATCCCAGCCTTTGGCATTTTGTTCAAGCAACTTCTTTATAATTCTGACTAAAATTTTGTTGGATGACTCAACTAAGCCATTCCCTTACGGATAGTAAGCAATGGAATGTACCAACTAAATTCCCAGCTCTTCACACAATTTCACCAAGTGTTTATCTTTGAATGCAACAATGTTATCAGTGACTATTCTCTTAGGTCAGCCAAATCTGGCAAATATGTTTTCTTGCAGAAAATTTATGATGACAATATGATTGGTGTTTCAGGTGGGAATAGCCTCAATCCACTTTGTAAAGTAATCGGTGGAAACAAGGATCCACCGGTGCTGACCACTAGAAGGTGGGTGAATTTCACCTATGAAATCCAGGCCCCACTGTTGGAAAGGCCCTGTGACCACTATAGGTTTGAGGGGAAGAGACTTCAGTTGTTGTTTGCCTTCAAATCTTTGACACTTGTCACATGTTCTCACAAACTCATACACATCTGAAAATAAGGATGGCCAGTAGTAACCAGATCTTAAGATTTTATGTGCAGTGGTTTTCCAATAGTGATGGCCCCCACATTCACTATTATGGAATTCTATCATGAGCTTAGCTGCTTCTTCTTGGTTTATGCACCTCAACAATAAACCTTTTGGATTTTTCCAGAACAATAAGTTGCCACTGATGCAGAAATTTATGGCTTTGAGCTTCAAAGCCCTTCCTTGTGTTTTTGTCAAATCTGATGGGACTGATAAAGTTTGCATAATATAAATAATGTGTCTGTACCATTTGAAATCAGCTAGGTGAGCTGAGACCTACATTTATTCACCTTCTTTATCTTCTGAAGACCAAACGTTATATGCATTAATACTCACCAAATTTATTTCGAGCAGCCTGCAATTTTCTTCTGCCAGAAGTTTAGCAAGGCCCTGACCCTTCACAATTTTGCTGGTTTGATTTCAACGTCAAATTCAATCAACTTTTCTATCCACTTACTCCTTTTTCCATCTATGTTGGGTTGTATAAGCACATCTTTAACTGAACTAGAAGGAACATAAGCTATTACCTTTGCCTAAAGGATGTAAACTCTGAAATCTTTCAATGACTTGATAAGTGCATATGCTTGTTTTTCCAACAATTCATACTTTACCTCTACGTCCCTTAATACCTTACTGAAGAAGGCAACTGGCTGCTCCTGATCATCTGCATTTTTCTGCAAGATTATTGTTGCAATTGTATCTCTTGAAGCAAATGAAAAAATGTAAAATACCTTGGAAAAATCGGGGCTGATCAAAACAGGGGTTGTTGTGATGGCTTCCTTGATGGCATTGAATGAGTGTCTAGCTGCTTCAGTCCATTTTACTTCGGAGTCCTTTCTTAACATAGCAGTAATATGATTTGTGAGTTCTGCAAAGTTTCCTATAAACCTTCTGATAAAGTTTATAGTCCCAAGGAAAGACTAAATGTCCTTCTTTGATCTAGGAAGAGACATATTTTTAATTGCTTCTACCCTTTCTGGGTCAATTTTCACCCCATCAGCTGAAACAATATGCCCAAGTAATTTCCCCTCCTTAAGTGAAAAAATCAATTTTTTTGGATTAAGAGAAATGCCATACCTTCGACATTTTAGAAATGTCTTTTTTAAGTGCTACAAATGAAGTTCATGGATGCTTGAGAAGACAGTGATATCATCGAGATATATCAGGACAAATTTATCTTTCTCTCCAATGAAAGCAATGTCCATTTCTCTTTGGAATGTCGCTCCTGCATTCATCAATCCAAAGGAAATTTCCTCATACATAAACGTACCCCATGGAGTGATAAAAGCAGTCTTTTCTTTATCGTCCGGATGGACATCAATCTGGTTGTATCCGGAAAACCCATCAATAAAAGACATCACCTTTAATCCTGACACCTTCTGCAAAATATGCTCCATTTTGAGTAGAGGGTAGTTGTCCTTCCTAGAGAACTTATTCAAATTTTTGAAGTCGATGCAGAGTCTGATCTCCCCATTCTTCTTCCTAACTAGTACGAGATTCACAATCCATTCTGAATATCTGAGAGGAATGATGATGTGGGTGTCCAATAGTTTTTTAATTTTTCTTTCCATTGTAGGCAGCAACAAAGGATTGAAGGATCTAAGCTTCTTCTTGAATGGTTTGGTGTCTTTGTTCAGGGGAATCTTATGCTAAATTACCCCTATGTCAAAAGTCTTCAAGTCATCATACTACCAAGTAAAGATGTCCACAAACTCCTTTAGCAATTCTCCATAATCAGCCCTTTGTTTTTCAGTTAAATGTGAGGCTAAGTTGACATATTTAGGCTCTTGTTCACTAGCTACATTGTACTGCAAAAATTCTGAATCTTTTTTCCCACTTTCCAATTTGACAGCCACATCATTATTATCGAACAACCTTTCCAATGGGACCAAACCTTTAGGAATTCTATTGGTAGATAGCTGGACTATTTCATGTGCTGCGATTTTGCTTATGAATTTTGGCTTCTCAATTTCATTGTCATGTTCATTCTCCTGATCGATCTGCAGATTTGCAAACTCATCTATCACTGCAAGAAATCTAGTGAGTTCAACATCGTCTTCAAAAAAATTCCAAAATTTTACATTATCAGGGAGAGATGCCTATATTTAATTTGAATTTCATAATTCAATTTATGAGGCAGAGGGGGTATGAAAGCACAAGATGACACAGCTAATGAATCATCCAATTCATTCATTTCTCTAGGCACATATGAAATTTTAAAATCTACAAAATCGTGAATTGACCTCAACACCTCATCTATGTATGCTTTCAGCCTAACATGTTTTTCTTGAAAGGACTTATTCACTTGTTGAATGATCAGATCTGCATCTCTGAATACCTGCAATCTTTTAACCCCCATTTATTTGGTTGCATTTATCCCCAGAAGTAGTGCCTCATACTCAACAATATTATTAGTTACTTTAAAATCAAGTTTAAAGGACAAATGAGAAGTTTTCTTAGAAGGGGAAATCAATACCACTCCTGCTCTGGCTGATTCTTTAGTGTAAGCACCATAAAAGAACATGGTCCAAAGGTCATCCTCATTTGTTTTTGTGGGATGGATTTTGGGCTTTCTGAGTAGCAATGCATCTGGTAATGAATCATCAATTTGCAAAATACAAGATCCCATACCTGTGTCGACAGAATAGATAGGATGATTGGATGGATTTTTCTTGTCACTAATCACATATGCCAACTGAGATTCCCTGTATAGCCTTCTGTTCACCCCTCCAAAAATAGGGATAGTAGCATAGGAGAGATCCATTTGAAGAGTGCCACCTAACCTCTTCATCCACGATCTTGATAGTAGACATCCAAATTTAGGAGGTATGTCAGCCACTACTATATCCATCACCATAGTCTTCATGGATTCTTGGGTTAAGGTTACAGCCAAACCCTTGATCATCCCAAGACATTTGACTTTGCGGGATTCAAAATAAAAAAGATCATGATAAGACTTGGTGATATCCAGCCCAAGCTCATCCATGACCGCCTTTGGCATCAAATTGTGCGAAGCACCAGAGTCCAACAAATAGTTATGCAGTGTTTTCTCATGAATATTTAGAGAGATGTAAAAGGGAGGACAACTTTCATCTCTGTCTTCTATCATTTGGCCCAAAGTGATGGTGGGTTTTTCATCATATATGTTGAGGATATCAGTAGAAAGGGATACAAATTGTGGATCTAGAGTTTTGAGGATATCCTTTTTGAACATTTAATTTTTCATTAGCTCGACTAGAGGAATTTTAATTTTAATTTTTTGTATTTCATCCTCAAAATTGAATGAATACAGGACTTTATCAGAAGCTTTATCAGAGACCTTTACCTGATTCGAAGGAGCTTCCTAATTTCTTTGTTGTTCAACAGGAGGATAACTTTCTGGAGTTTGATGCTTGACAGGGGCAACAGTCTTTTTGGAGGGAGTTGATGCTTTCACCTTTGAAGGATTTGCTTGTTGATTCTCTGATGTCTGATCTTTTTTCTTAACAGGGGTTGTGCTCTTTTTAGGAGAGGTTGGTGCATATTGTTGAGTAGTATCAGATTTTGATCGAAGGTTATATCTATTCTTATCTTCTGTTGTGAATATGCCATCATCAATAAGATTATCTTGTGTCTGTTCAGTCATCAATGCTTCCACATAGTCGTGTTGTGTTAGATAAGATTTCCCTGTCTCTTCTCCAACACAATGAATGTTGTCTTCTCCACCTTCCTGATATTCACCCTCATCTTCATCCATCACAACATTTTGAAGAGGGACCTTTATTCTTAGATCTTTAGTAAGATTCTTTTCTCTTTGCAAGATCTGAGTTGGCTGATTATTTCTTCTGAAGTTGTTGGGATTTTGATTTGGGTTCCTGCCTGTATAATCATAAGTGCCTCTTCCCTTCATAGGCTGCTTATTTTCGATATTGATATTAGATATATCAGAGGTTAGAGACTCTATCATCTTAGCCATTTTATCAAATTTTGGATCAGCACTTGATGAAGAAGAAGCCTCATTCCTTGGCCTTCTCCTACCAGAATCTCCTTTCCGCTTCTAGGAGGCTAGAATATTTGATTCCACCTCAAGGGAAACATATTGCATGAGAGATAATGATGGATACCTCCTTTCTCTCAACAATAAACATAAATCTGAGTCAAAAGCATCAGAATATGTGATCTTGGCAGAAGCATCTGAAGGTTTTATCTCTGCTGGTATTTTTCCATACATCTGGTTAAATCTTTTAGTGAAATCAGAGACTGACTCACTACTTTGTTTCCTTAGGTTTCCAAATTCTGTGATATAGTAGACAAAATCTCTTATGTCACACCAATGTTTAAAAAATGTCTCATCCAATTGTTCGATTCCAGCTATGGAACCAGCAGGGAGTTCTTTGAACCATTTCCTAGCATGGCCATCTAGGATTTGGACAAAGACTCGTGTCCAAACATCTTCTTCTTCAATATTAAGGTTTTCAACATAACTGTAAAAAGCCTCAATATGTTCTTCAACAGATACATCACCTTCTCCTTTGAATTTAGGCATATACTTCTGATAGTCTCCCATTGGCATGGTTGATATTGGGTTTGGCAATATGAGTGGTGCATACCTAGCAGCTAGGATTTGTTGCATCTTCGTCAAAGGAGGTGGTGCAGCCATAATTATCAAGGGTGAGGAAGGTGATGGTTTCTTTTTCAAGTCTTCAACACTGGAGGAATGTGAAAGAGGTGAATCTTCTAATGGGAAAGAGGTCTGATAAGAGGCTCTATAAAAATTTGCAAGATGTCCAGCCAAATTTCCTTCACCTTTAGCAGATAACTCTTGGAGGAGATGTTCAACAACAAGGAGGCTAGTATAAATGTTCAAATGATATTCTTGTTGATGAGAATGAAAAGACTCAAGGGAAGAAGAACTGTGGCTTCTTTCTAAAGTCTTGGGTGTTTTTTCAATCAAATTTAAATCTATCAATTTATCATCATTAGGATTTTCCTATTGATCAAAAAGAATTTGTTCTTCTACAAAATTTACAACTATTTTTTTAACAATGCTCTTTGAAAAGAACTCAAATTTTTCTGTAGTAGATTTTCCATAACTGAAAAGAGGATTACCTTCTGTATCTGATCTTGAAGTTTGACCTTGAATTGTCTTCCCTTTCCTGAGTATAAGTTCTTGATTGGACACTGGTGTGATAGGTGATTATTGAGGATTTGCCCTAGTACTGATCCTCTTAGGAGCCAGGATGAACTTGTTGAGTCTCCAGATAGATAATTACAACCAACTAAAAATGTCTAATCTTTGTTTATAATAAAAGATCATCTCCGTGTCGTATCCCAGGAAAGCAAAACTTGAATTTTGTGTCCCCGACAACGACGCCAATTTGTTATCACTCCAAGAAACTCCTTAGGGTTGTAAACTAAGGATGCTTGGTAACTTAATATAATGTGTAGATATTCTTGGAACAATGGGGTCTTTAAAGATCACTGTAATAGACAACTCATTTTACTTCTAAAGAAACAGTGCTTTCAGGAAACAATAATCAGATCAAATAATTTGAGAAGGGGTATGTAGAACACTAATCTTGATTGCCAAATACAGTTGGGTGTAAGGCTTAATACAAGATAGAAAGAATATCCTTTTGTTCAAATCTATAAGCTCAATAAAGAGATAACAATCTTCATAAGCTAAAATAAACTGAAATGAAGTACAAAAATGCAAACATGGATATTCTGATAATGAAAATGAAAGGAACTACAATTTTATTGTATTAAAAGAGTCTATACAATAGCACCAAAATATATCCCAGTTTGAACCCTTGTCTCTTAGAAAATATTGGCATTTATATCCTTTTACAATCAGTTTTAAATATCCTAAAAACTTGGATCTATATCTAAAAATAGCAATTCAAATCTAACTAAACAACTTGATAATAAAGACTTAATGACTAAACTAGCATTCGAATTGTCTTCAATCTCAAATTCGACATCTGTATTCTTCAGCTTCTGGAATCTGTGGTGTCATGAAAACATGCAGAGGCACCTGTCTTGGCAACTAGACTTCTTCAGTTGTTCATAGTAGATACTTTAGGAGATTTGTTTGGCATGTGTCTCTCAAAAACTCCCACGAATCTCTGATGCAGAGTTTTTTCCAAGCAAGTTGTTATCCCTTTGATACTATGGAACCCCTTCATAACCTGTGAAAAATGACCTGCTTCATCCTTAGCTTTCAAAAATTCTTTTTCTGCTTTCACCAGCTAACTCGCCTTATGATTCGCTGGTTAGTTGGTGAAAGCGCTGCTTTTCACCAGCTAACTATTCGTAAAATTTGTTGTGCACTGGTGAAAGCTCTGCCTTAGCCCAAAATGAAATTTCACCTCCAAAACTATGATTCCATCAAAAACTCAATGTGTCTTTTCTTTATCCCCTTGCATGTTTACAACAACCTGAGAAAGAACTTGCAAATCTGGGTGTGATTTCTTCTTTTGCTTCAATTTTCTGATTTTCCTTTTAAGGCGCTTTGCTAGCCACCATAGACTATTATATTCTTTGGTGATTTTATGTCTCCTCTTATTTTACTTGACACTTTCATGAGCCAATTTTTCAAATGCAGTGCTAGTTTCTGCAAAATTATCGGACAACTTCTTATATCTTTCCTTTATTACCCTCTCTAAGACCTCCTGCTGAGCTATCACTTCTTTGAGATGCTTGATCTTCTGTGTTTTCTTCGAATTAGTGCTCTTTGATGTTTCCCCTTCCTCGATGTGAGTAAAGGTCTCACAATTCTTTGCAAACTCAATAGAATGTACATGAATTTTGATGGCAGGGCTCTCATCTTCTTGCTCTGGTTCTGAGTCTGTGTAGGGCAGGTTTAAGATGTTGGTTTTCCTTTTTGTAGGCTGCTCTGTAGTAGTTTCAAAGTTCAATTTTTTCTTTGACCTGTGAGATTTCACACCAGAGATTCTATCTTCTGGAGGTCATGGAAGGGTTGTCCTCTTCCTCGAGCTGCTTTGAGGAGTCAATTTCTTCTTTCTAGCTTTCTGCTATTCATCCACGGGCTGAGTTTGAGTTTCAAAGCCCTCCCAAAAAAGAAAATGTTGCCAGGTCCTTCCCTTCTGTCTTAACTCTTCCAGAATGATCAATTTAATAAGGCCAAAATGGCACAGAGTGTTCTTCATGCTTAGGGGTTCATCTCTAATATTTTTACAGACCTTAGTTAAGATTTTGTTCAAGAAGAGAGGTAGATTTAGGAGAGTTTTACCTGTGAAATGGTCTAAGAGCTTGAAGTGATACAACATCAGTTTGTCATACCTGCCTTCTGAAGTTATGTAGAGTTGGATGCCCTTAAAAAACTCCTGCCACTCGTCTTCTAAATGTGAAACTGGCACGCTCTTCTTCCACACATTATGTCTGAATTCTTCCTTCAAATATTCCCTGAAATTTAAGTTTTTGGTGGCAGTCGTTTTGAACCAGCTCTAGCCCGATCTTGGTAAGTTGGTTGCTGCAGTGATGGCAGCTTCATCCACAATGATCTCCAAGGACCCAACACGGGCCTTATTCCCATCAAACGTTTTAGCAAAAGCCTCTGTTGTTGATTGATGACAACCATTTTGTAACCTTTCAACAAATTCCATACAACCTGCGTTTGAGAAGTGTTTTTTCACTTCTGGATGTGTCTGTAGGAAGGATAGACTGTCCAACTCTTTTCTCAGTAAAGAACCACTACGTCTCCTTGCCATCTACAACTCAAGACCCAAAACGATTATGCACACCAAACACTGTAATCTGTTGTTCGGGCAGAGGTCTTGCACTGGTGAAAGCACTCGGATCTATCCTTAAACATTAAAAACATAACACACATTTGTGAGCGATGTGTGCTAGGGAAGCAATGAGCCGATTTGATGTTGTCAACCAAGTAGTACAGCTCATGTACCTGCGATAATGGATTCAAATTCACCATTTCTGATGCCATGATTGTGAAGCATGCGTTAGTGAACAAGATCTAATTTGTAATCCGATTTAGACGTGCAAACCCGAGTCTCCATCATTATCCACTTTCACCAGTGCATCATTCTTGATTGCATGATGTGGGATGATCATATCGTCATTTGATTTTTAAAACGTGGATAAAACGCATGTGTTTCCCGCTTTCACCAACTAATGTCCCGTGAGAAGCGCTCCTCGGCTGTTGAAAATCATCGCTTTCACCAATGCACAACCTGTGAGAAATGTTCCATAGCTGTTGAAACTCACCACTTTCACTAGCTAACCATCACCTTTAAACCACACATTAGCTGTTGAAAGCGTTTTATGAAAAATTTAAAGAGAAGACCTTTATGGGTCGTCTTATTTCTAAGACAAAAATCAAAACCTAAGTCTTAATACTAGAAAAACTCAAAACCAAATTTGAGAACACTACCAATAGCCATGATATCAACCACAAAATGAAACCATAGTGATAGATTCATTTTGGGAGCTAATAGGATCCTCAAAAGAAAAATATGCATAACAACTCAAAACTTTTGAATGACATTATCAATAGTCAAAAACCTCATCACGACAAGTCCGTACTTTGATACAATTAGACAAAAAATGGTTCAATATTCAAAACAACATGACAAGAAACACATCTAAAAATCTATGTAGAAACAATCAACGGGGATATGAGGTCTACAAAGAAAATTACAAGGACAATCCTCCACCAAGAAGATTCATATTTCAAAATCAACGACCAAAAAAAATAGATAAGCCTTAGGAAGAATAAGGATTCATAAGAGTACCTCCTTTAAGAAGATATTCAACTCCCAGGTATCAAACTATCTTTTTTGGTTTATGTTATGCATGTAATAATTTTGGACATAAAGTTATGAATTGCATAACTAACAATAGGAACATAAAGAAATTTGAAAGTCATACACAAAAGGGTTATCCAAGAAGGCCTAGTGAAACACATATAAGAAGTTACAACATGTTTGAATGTTTGAGAATTGAAGTGGAATTCTACAAATGTAACAACTTTGAACACATGGCCAAATATTGTAGAATGACAGTCCCTCATAGAGAACCACAACAAAAAAACAACAGTCACATACGAGAACCTCAGAAAATGACATGGATAAGAAATTAGAATCAATATAGCAATGAAGAATGCACACTCACTCTACAATATAAGCAGAAGAAACATTTTTGGTATGTTGACAGTGGTTATTCAAAAAACATGACAAGTGATAGAGACAAGTTTCTTACATTAATAAAGGAAAGAGATGGATTAGTCTCCTTTGGAAATGATGATTCAGCTAAAATCAATAGAAAAGGCACAGTCATAATTGGGAAGAAGAATACCAATGCAAAAAATGTTCTACTAGTAGAAGATATGAAACATAATATTCTAAGTGTGAGTCAAATGTGTGACCAAGGTCATAAAGTTACTTTCAATTCACAAAAGTGTGAGATAAGAAAAGAAGGTTCAGGAAAATTTATTGCAACAACTACAAGAACTTCAAGCAACATATATGTATTAAGTGAAATTGGAAATGAAAAGTGTTTCCTAGGAAAGGAATATGAAAGTTGTCTATGGCATAGAATAATGGGTCACATACATTTTGATAACCTTGTCAAAGTCAGCAAAAGGGAAGAAGTTAGAGAAATTCCCCAAATCACAAAACCAACCAACACTTTATGCAATTATTGTCAACAAGGAAAGCAAACAAAGATCGGGTTTAAATCAAAAGAATATTTAATGACAATACCACTAGAAATTGTGCATAGTGATCTAGTTGGACTAACTACAAAAAAGGTTTTCAATGGTGATAAATACTTTTTGTTATTAGTTGATGATTATACAAGAATGATTGCAGTTTGCTTTCTCAGGAATATGTCAAAAGATTTTGAAAACATCAAGGTCTATAATGAAATGGTTGAAAATGAAATGGATTCAAAAATCAAATGCTCAAGATCTGATAATGGATGAGAGTTCACTTCAAAGGAATTTATGGACTATTGCAGCAGACATGGAATGAAAAGGAAATTATTTGTTGCTAGGACACCTCAATAGAATGGAGTTGTTGAAAGAAACAACATGACAATACAAGAAATGAAACGAACAATGCTAATGGATTCCAAATTGACAAATATATTTTGGAAACGAGCAATGCATATGAAATTTCACATTCAAAACAGAGTAATTCTCATAAACAACACTGAAAAAACTCCCTATGAGCTATGGAAAGGAAGACCAACAAATGTGAAGCACTTTAGAGTTTTTGGAAGAAAATACTACATCAAAAAGGAAGATGGAACAATGAGAAAGTTTAACTCTTTTGTGCACAAAGGAATACCTTTTGGTTACTCAAGTACAAGGAAAGAATACAAGTGTTACAACCTGAGATTGAACAAAGTTGTGGAAATCATCAACGTAACAATTGATGAAACATGTAGACAAGAATTAAAGGAAGAAGGAAATGAATCAATGGAACAACTTTACGAAGAAGAAGAAGGAGATGAAAAAGAAGTATAAGGGGAAGATGAAGAGGATTCGACAAAAGAAGAAGATAAAATTCAACAAGTTCCTCCAAAGACACCTAGCAGACGAGTACATAAGAATCATCATTCAGATCAGATTATCAGAAACAAAGATGTAGAAGTTGAGACTAGAAGAAAAATCCAATCACTAGAACAAACACACCTATCACTCTCATCTACGATTGAACCAACCCATTTTCAAGAGTCTAGCAAGAATGAATTTTGGAATAAGGCCATGGATGAAGAATTGGATCAAATAGAGAAAAATGAAACTTGGGAATTGGTTCCAAGACCAAAGGATAAGAATGTGATCGGCACAAAGTGGGTATACAGGAATAAATTGAATGAAGATGGATACTTTACAAGCAATAAATCTAGATTGGTATGTAAAGGATATGCACAAGTTGAAGTAATCGACTTTGAACAGACATTTTCCCCAGTTACCAAAATGGAATCAATCTAATTGATTTTATCTTATGCATGCTCCAAAAATATTAAAGTGTATAATATGGATGTAAAATCATATTTTCTGAATGGGAAACTTGAAGACGAAGTCTACATTGAAAAACCAGAAGGATTTCAGTTGTCAGAGAACAGAGATTATGTGTGTAAATTAAAGAAGGCCTTATATGGTCTAAAATAGGCTCCTAGAGCATGGTACTCTAGACTCGATAAATATCTACAACAGACAGGGTTCAGAAAAGGAAGTGCACAAAACAACCTCTACATCAAGGTGACTCAAGATAGTATTTTATTAATTGAAGTTTATGTTGATGACATTATTTTTGGAAGTATCGATGATAGGTTAAGCCAGAAATTTGCAAAGAATATGCATAATGAATTTGAAATGTCATTACTTGGAGAAAAATCATTATTTTTGGGTCTTCAGATAAGTCAAAGAAACCAATGAAATTATATTTTTCAAACCAAGTATATCAAAGAAATGCTAAAGAGGCTCGGAATGGAAGATTTCAAACCAATTATCACTCCCATGAAAATGAGTTGCAAGTTGAGCAAAGATGATGATTCAAAGTCTACAGATCAAAGGAAATACAGGTCAATGATTGGTATTCTATTATATGTGACAACATACAAACTAGATGCAATGTAGGAAGTTGGACAGGTGGCACAACTTCAAGCAGCACCAAAGGAATCACATGTATTAACGGTGAAGAGGATTTTCATATATCTCAAAGGAAAATAAGAGTTTGGATTATGGTATCCAAAAGGAAAGGATCGATCACTTATTGCCTACAGAGATGAAGATTGGGCAGGTTTCATTGATGACCGACAAAGCACCAGTGGATTAGCGTTATACTTGGGTGAGTGTTTAGTATCATGGCTAAGTAAGAAATAATCATCAATATATTTATGTACAATAGATGAAGAGTATATTGCAGTAACAACATGTTGTACACAGGTTCTATGGATGAAACAAACTCTGTCAGATATACAGGTTGAGTATGATGAGCCCATTCCAATCTATTGTGATAATACAAGAACCATCAGTATCTCAAAGAACTTAGTGATGAACTTCAAGACGAATCAAATTTCAATCAAGTATCACTTTCTATGGGAATAAGCTGCAGAAAATAATATCGGATTTGAATATGTGGGCACAAAAGAACAAGTGGCAGACATCTTTACAAAACTACTTCCAGGGGAAGGCTTTGAGTATATTCACTAGAGACTCAGAGTTATTTATACTCCAAAATGATTGATTTTGAATGATTATCTTATATGTCTTAGATGTACACAAGGAAGCACCATAAAGAGGAAAGTTTGGGTTGGGATATCAGATGAGTTAGTTAGGGGAGCAAACCCGAATTGAAAGATACATTTTCCATTAAGGAAAAAAGGGGAGAGATTTATCAAATGTACAAGACAAATGAATGGTTTAAGGGGGAGTGTTGGTCACAGAGATGTAGGAATGGTTCCAAGGGGATCATGAGTGATATGATTTCATTATTGCATCAAGGTGTTTCCATCGATGCCAAAGAGACATATTGTTGATTAATTGAGTTGTTTTTCATTGATGTCAAACCTTGAAGAAAGTCCGACAGTGAATTCGAGTAGCACAAAGGTTTGATAAATGGACCCAAGTTTGTTTGATGTATAATGGTATAAGTTTTGATATATTTGCAGGTGATACTATTCTATGTGGATAGTACATGTCATGTGATTTATGGTGGTATGTGGAACGTCACATAACTCCTCACGGTTTGAGAGTTAAGCCCTTATGAAGTTGGAGGATCCTCATATGTTGGCTTGAAGCCCCAAAAGTTCAAAGAAGTCAAAGTGATTACAAAGAAGAAAGTATTTAAATAATAAAGTGAAGTGACAAAATCAAAGAGGATTATTTAAACAATAAAGTGAAGTGACAAAGTCAAGGATGATTATTTAAATAATAATGTAAATAGAGAACTTTCTAATTATAGAAAGTGGTTATAAGAAGGTTAACCCTAAAATGAGGAAAATGGGTTAAGTAGTCAAGTGGCTATGGGATATATGGACAAGTGGAAAATTGGGCAAAGTTGGACATAGGTGACTATGTGGACAAAGTGTTTATGTGGACAAAGTGGTCTAGAATATGCTTCTGAGGAAGCTACACGAAAGTATAAATTAGAGTCAAGTCTCTCTCATTTAAATTACACTTCAGAATATTGAATATCTACAAGTGACTGAGGTAAACAAAGGATATCTATGCTGAATTTCATAGGGAAGGTGAAGTAAAGAAGGATGAAATGAAAATAAATTCTTTTGATGATGTTTTCTAAGGTATGTTATTTACAGGTCATCTCACCATTTTCACAATAATTTTTTTTCTAGAATGAATCAGACTCTGAAATTGGGAATCCATTGAGGTAACATATCCAAGTAGTTGTGGTACAAATTTTAGCTTGAGGTTCGTTGTACATTTGGAGTTACACTCTATGGTAAATAGGGTTTGTTGCTAGTCCTGAAACTTGTCTAAAACAAGTTTTTATGGTAAAAATGTCATAACTTCTTCATAAGAGATACAAATTCAGTAAGACCAAATGTGTTGGTTAGAGAACAATTTTTAGTATTTTGTGTACAATTTTAATATCCATACAACAAATATTATGTGTGGGGCACGCTCTACAAGTTCGCTCTATAGAATAAGCCATAATTGAACAAGGTCTGCGATTTTTTCTATAACTCCTTTTCTGAGAGGTTCCAAGTATTGAAACATGGAGGAATTACATAAAATACACTAAAGAACATTGTGTACTATTTTCATATCTCTATTCATTACAGGTACATAGTTATGATTATTTGAAGTTAGGGTTGTTGACTAATCCAAAACTAGTCATGTGAGAGTAAAGTAAAGTTTGACAAAAATGCTAGTATCGTGTTGTTAAAGTTGAGGAAGGTTTGCAGGTATGTGATCATATACAGGAGGTCTATTATAGAGTTACAAATCATATTTGAATGATGAAACTGATGAGGGATTTTCGTTGAGGTTGAGATATAGGTTGGTGCAGGGTTGATGCACTTATTTATGGTACAGGTTGATTACATGTTGAGGTACAAGTTGATGCATGGTTCAGGTTATTGGTAGAGGTTGTTTGGTGCAAGTTAATTGGTAGAGGTTGTTTGGTGTAGGTTAATTGGTACAAGTTTATCACTGTATATCTCAGAGTGATAGTGTGATAGTGGTTCCATCATTCTACTTATACATCACACTGGTTGGACGGGGAAAGGATAGGTGGTTTTATCCACCTTATGGTTGTAGCCAGAGAACATAGGGGGTTGTAGTCTTCTTTTGGTTTTAGCCAAAGAAATTGGGAGTTGGAGCTTCCCTCAGGTTGTAACCTGAGAAACTAGGGAGTTGGAGCCTCCTTCCAGTTGCAGCTGGAAAACAAAGGAAGTTGGTGCCTTGAATGTATTTCTTCAAGAAATATAAGAAAAAACATTATGTGGTCTTCTCCCACTTTGGGTTTCCACATAAAATACTTGTGTATTGTGTATGTGTATGATTGATCATTTTTTCATTGTTTATTTACTTTGCAAATATTGGATGATAATTTTACATTGATATAACACTTGTATTATATGGTTAAAAGGACTATATTTCTCTATTATTGATTCACTCCCCCTCTTAGTAATCCAACAAATCACTCCCACACATAATCATGAATCCATAAGGGAGAACTAAGCTTCATGTTTCAATAGTCCTTTCGTTCTTTACAATTTCCTAACACATATAATGCTCACAGAACAACTCCTTCTCCTTTGTTCTCTAAAAAAATAAATCTTTTAATCAGTTATTTCCTTTCTTCCACATGTTAAGGAGTGTCCTACCTCCTCACAAATGTGTATATATCTTTATTTTTTTTCACCCGGATCTTATTTTTTCCTATGTCTTTTCCCTCCTTCGGAATTTTCACAATTTTGGGAAATACTCAATTTTCACAGTGTGTCAATCACTAGAATTGATTTCTAACACTTCACCTTTCCTCCCCAGGGTCAACTTCAACTTGTTCCCCACTCATTGATTCATAATCATCTATTTTTAACTTGGTTGTTCCTTATGTTCGCTTCATTTAATTATTAAAAAAAAATGTCTCTTACAGTTGTCTAGTAACTAAGGACACTTGGCAAGTCACTATCTTGCACAATAATTAAACAATTAAGATTCAAATTTACCCACTAACTCCATATTAGAATTTTCCACTTAAGGAAATTATTTATCATGTTGCTTTATTTTATTCGAGGGGTATTATAGAAACTTTAATAGATGAAAGCTCGCGTATGTCCCTTCTGAGGATATAGATAAGAAGGTCTATGTTCCATACATTTGTGTGAAGGTAGTTTTGGACAATCTTAAATGGTCTGAGCCAACATTCTTATATGTAGGCCCATTAATGTTTTAAGAGTAATATTGTTGTATCTGAGACCAAATAAAATAAAAGGCGTTCTCTAAATGTTCTATGTTTTGGTATTTTTGGTCGGAATCAGACCATATAAATTTAGGAGAAAACACAATCTTCCATTTTATAAATTTCATTTCTCAATTCATAAATGGATTCTAAAATCCTAGGACACTATGATTATATAGACTTAGCCACTCAAATATGAAGATTCAAGGATTTCTCACAAGATTTTGGGAAAAATTAAACATATAATCTCCCCCAAAAAAATCCAAAACATCGAACATTTAGATTGTGACATGAATTATTCATACTTGAATCATTTTTCAGTAGCCCATGGTATTTGTCTACCTTCTTTTATGATATCCTACACGTGCTTGGTTATGTTTAACGTTATTATTGAGTGTTGTTTATTTTTGAACAACCTTGGTATGAGAGCGAAGTCTTTTTTATGATATTTTGTGTGTGTAGGGTTTTAACACTACCTCACTGGGTTTTCCACATAACATACATGGTGTTGTGTTATTGTTTATTTATGTCACTCATATTATGTTTGGTGTCTTATCATGAGATCTTTTTAAGTTTATTATCAAAATTTATTTTTATTTTTTAACAACTAATAGTTTTTGTAGATTAGGTGTGTGTAGGGTTCAATTATAGGTGGCTCTAATGGAGTAGATGTTAGACATTGAAAATATTATTGGGGTAAACTTCATCACATGGAGGTAAAAAATGGAATATGTAATGACCATTAAACATATGCAATTGTCAATTGAGGTAGAATCAAAGAAATCCTCATTGATGACCTATGAAGACCATGCGAAATTAGATACAAAGATAATTTCCACTCTCCAAGGGTATTTGACAAACACGATATACTTCCATGTTTTGAAAGAAAAGACAACTCATTAGATATGGAAAAAGATTCATGATTTATGTGAATGAGACACAACATTGAACATGTTATATTTTATGAAGTAGTTGTTTAACCTCAAAATGAAGGAAGGGAGCCCAAACATGTAAATGAGTTTCACACAGTGTTGAGCTATCACTTTGTTGAAGTTTTCATTTTATGATGAGATCCAAGCCCTCCTACTCTTGAGCTCAAGTTAGGATAGTTGGAAAAACTTGGTTTTCACCATAAGCAATGCAACACCAAAAAGTAAAATGTGTTTTTAATATGTTTCTAATATTTTATTAAATGAAGAGATGCCCAAGAAATCCATCGGAAAGGAAATGTCGAATATGGAGGCATTAATCAACTAGAAATAAATTAAGGTGACCTATCTCTATAGACAAGTCAAATACTAGGCATGGAAGAATAACCTAATATCATTGCAAAAAACTTGGCCATGTCCTAAAATATTGCACGATATTAAAAAGTGAGCAAAAGTAAACCAACAACAAAGTAACAAAGAAACTATTGTTGTTACATGAGATGGTGAGGTATTAATCATTGTTTCTTGTGAGGATCCATGTCTTTATACTTTAGACATGATAGTGATTGGATTTTATATTATGTAGCTTTCTTTCATGCTACCCCAAGCACATAAAATTTTATCTCTTATAAATATGGTAATATGGGTAAGGTTTGCTTAGGTAATAAAATTCTTTGTAATATTGAAGGAGTAGGATATGTTATAATAAAGACATAAGATGGCCTTATTACATTCCTTAAACATACATATACCAGATTGTGGAATTAATTTGGTTTGATTCGGGAAGCTAGATGATGAAGACTCCCATATAGTGTTTGGAAAGGAAAGATGAAAAATTGTAAAGGGTTGGTTGGTTGTTGCAAAGGGGGAGAAAAGAGGCACTCTCTACACATTAAAATCAAAACTATTGAAATCATATATTGTTGGTGTTACAAAGGAGGATCCTACAACAGATTTGTCACACAAAAGACTTGGTCATGTGATTAAAAGAGGCCTAAAAATCCTCGCTGAGCAAAAACGACCTAAAAATCCTTGTTGAACAAAAACGTTTTCCTAGGATTAAAGTGCAGAATATTATTAGTAGACAAAAAAAGGTATCATTTATAAGGGATAGTCCTAAAAGGGATACATAAATATTATTCTTGGTAAGTTTTGATGTTTTTGTTCCAATTAATGTAAAATTAATTTTGTTACTTTTTATTGATGATCTGCATCAAAAAAGGTGTTAGATTTTCCTCCCAATAAAAAGGATAAATATTTAAGCACTCTTCAAAAATTTCATATGGTTGTTGAAAGGGAAACTAACAAAGTTAACCACTCTTCAAAAATTTCATATGGTTGTTGAAAGGGAAACTAACAAAGTATTAAGATGTATTATAACAGATAATGGTGGACAGTATTTCTCTAAATCCTTATTTCTCTAAACATGATTTAAAGCGCATAGAAACATTTACCTATACCCCACAACAAAATGGAATGGTTAAGAGAATGAATGGTTAGAATGAACTGGACAATAATGGAGAAGGTTACTTTCAAATCCTTATTTTCCTAAGTAATTTGGGAGAGAGGTTGTTTATATAGCTTTATGCTTAACAAATATGTCTTACGGCCTCATTAAAATATGCCATCCCTGAAAAGGTATGTGTTATAACCCTAAAATGCACCACACAGGTTTACCTGACATCAGGCCAACTCATGCCTCTTCCTAGCCTAAGCCATGCTGAGCAAAACCTCAAAAAACCACTTAAATCAAGTGACCCGCGCCCTAACCTCTCACTGGGCGTGGGGGACCGCTTGTTGTCCTTCTACTACACGCGGGTGACCGCGGGCTAGTCCACTACAGCCCGTGTTTACCTAACAAAGCAAAAAACCAGGAAAGTTTCCGCCAGGACGAACAACTTTTTGTTAGTTAACTGGAACTCCCAGCCATGCATGGCTGAGAGTTCACCTAAAACCCTAGCTCCTTCTAGCCTATAAAAGGAGCGGTAGGGGTACTATTCAAAAGGAGGAAAAATCATAGCAAAGAAACTCTGCCAAATTGCCAAGTCCATTATTGTCCCAACCCTTTAGCCTTTCCTCAAGCTTTAGGAGAAATTCAAGCAAAGCAGTTGGAGGACAAAGAAGAGGAAGAGCCTAGGATTAGGATCGAGGAACGGTGGCCGATCTCTAAAATCATTGTAAGTTGATTCATATTGAGATTAATGAAAAAGATACTTTTCCCGTCCCAAATACATGAGTCTCATCTATGTT
>JZKD02S1848512.1:179714-208397 GCA_000966675.3 Picea glauca | reverse complement strand
AGTTGTGTCCTCCACCGTTTGGTTACTCTTCCAAACATATGGAGAGTTTGCGTTGCCTCCTGCTTCGTAGACTTATGATTAACAGATATGTTGCCTGAGTCTTATCACTTGTCGTCCTATTGTCCAAGGGAAGTTTATTACTTAGCCTGAGTCGGCCACTCTGCAATATGTCTCTTGTCCGCATACCTGACCATCCTAAACATTCAATCAAGTTTTTGTTCGAAATCAATGAAGCCTTTAGTCCGATCATCAAGATTCTCAAGTCCGTAACCGACGAGCCGTCGAAGACCTCTATGTAGTACAGTCGTACACTCATATTACACTCCTACCCGAGTCATGAAGATTTTGAAGTTGTTGCTCGAGCTTTGAAGTACAGCCATCAGGCCAAGACAGCTTCTAAGAGATGGATACTTCCTATGTATATCTTTCTGATTTCGAGATGTAGCTCCGCTGTGTATTGTTCGCGGCTACTCTTTATAGCTATTTGACATGGATCTACAGTGTATTTGATTGGTAGCCATGGTTCCGATTTATCCCGAGCATGGGTATGCCCGCCTCGGTGAGACATTTGATATTTTTTGCAGACAGCACTTCCCGATTCCTGATTCCTGGGCTCACTCATTCAACATCTCAGTACAGATTGGTAAAGAATTGGTAATGTATTTCGACCATGAGATGCTCTTCTGACCTCACACATTAGGGGGCATCTGTTATAACCCTAAAATGCATCACACAGGTTTACCTGACATCAGGCCAACTCATGCCTCTTCCTAGCCTAAGCCATGCTAAACAAAACCTCAAAAAACCACTTAAATCAAGTGACCCGCGCCCTAACCTCTCACTGGGCGCGGGGGACCGCTTGCTGTCCTTCTACTACACGCGGGTGACCGCGGGCTAGTCCACTACAGCCCGCGTTTACCTAACAAAGAAAAAAATCAGGAAAGTTTCCGCCGGGACGAACAGCTTTTTGTCAGTTAACTGGAACTCCCAGCCATGCATGGCCGAGAGTTCACCTAAAACCCTAGCTCCTTCTAGCCTATAAAAGGAGGGGTAGGGGTACTATTCAAAAGAAGGAAAAATCATAGCAAAGAAACTCTGCCAAATTGCCAAGTCCTTTATTGTCCCAACCCTTTAGCCTTTCCTCAAACTTTAGGAGAAATTCAAGCAAAGCAGTTGGAGGACAAAGAAGAGGAAGAGCCCAGGATCAGGATCGAGGAATGGTGGCCGATCTCTAAAATCATTGTAAGTTGATTCATATTGAGATTAATGAAAAAGATACTTTTCCCGTCCCAGATACATGAGTCTCATCTATGTTATTTGATTTATGTTTATCTCTAACCCTCTAGTAGATCAGTAGCATGCATGCGTAGTTTTGTCTTGATTGCAAGAAGCTTTGTGGAAGGAGCAACAGCACCAAGGAGATAAAAGCTCAACGGAGGATCTACTTCGACCGTTGATAAAAAGGTTAGTTGATTCTTCCCGTGTTTACCTGAGAAAAGGGGTTATAGGTTTGGGTAGGAGGTTAAAAGTTATTCTTGAAAGGTCATGATCTGCGTACAAATTCAAAGCCCTAGCTTGTTAGTCTGTAGGGTAGAATACCCCACAATAGTATGTAGCCATAAAATAAGAGTTTATGTTACGCATCTAAAATCATTTGTTTGCAAAGCATATGTGCATATTCCTACAAACAGAGTTTCAATGTGGATGAAAAGTAATTAAAATGCATTTTCAATACAATTGTAAAATTAACCATTTAAATATCCACACGTGGAGCTATAGTTTTATTCTTTCTTGCACAACTTTTCAGAATTAATGCAAACATAACAATTGAATAATATTAATAAACAATTATTGATATAAAATAAGACTTTTATTTTTCCTCCCTAAGAGTTTTAGGCAAATAAAAAATATAACTCAATGAAACAAAAAGTTGAGTGAATCATGTTAATGCTTCCTTTGATCTGAAATGTTGAAGCCACTTGAATTTGGCTTTTTCCATATAACCAACGTACTTTCTGACCTCACCTGCGATATAATTTTCATAATACGTAAATAAAAAATAGGGCAAATCCGTCCAATAAACTAAACTACAAAGAAAATATGATGACGACGGGGAGACGCATCTTGTCTAACCTAACCTAAGGCATATGATATAGTTTTCATAATATTAAAATATAATATTGTTGTTTACAAAAGTGGAAGGATATTTGTTCATACAAAGTTGAATTGATCGATTCGGGCAAACTGTTGATGACTGCACTTCTAGTAGAGCTTCTATGTGAAAGAAAGTAGTTGATGCATTACAAGAGTTGAGAAGCCAAGTTGAAATGAAATAATACTTGTTAAGACAAATTTGAATTCCAGAAAGTGCGATTCATGAAAGAATGTGTAGGATTTTAAACCTGAAAAGTCTAAAGGTTTCCAGTAGGGCTTCTTAAAGCCGTATGTGTGTAAGAAAGTTATCCATACATTAGGAATTCTTACAAACTACGTAGATTTTTCTAATAAATTACATAGAAATGAAAGATATTTTATTCAGACAAAGAGAAACGCGGAAAGCGGCAAGTTGTGCTAAAGATTTGCAGCTTCCAAGCTTTTCTCTTTGTTCGGGCAGAGGGATAGTGGTGATCTCCTATCTTGCCACTGTAGAGTATGTATTGTTATCCTAGCTTGATGAAGGTTTGTTTAAACTGTTAAAATGGTTTCCTTAATCTGCTTATATGTAACTAGATTCATATCATTTTTTGAAACAGTACCAGATAAGGAATGATGTCATTTTATCAGGTATCTTTGTTAAGTCTAAAGATTACTATAAATTTAACAAACAGGGAAATGAAATTCAATCATTTTATAGGGGTAATGTCATACAACCTATCGATCCATACTAAGAAATCTGGTTAAATGACAGTGTCTAATAAAAATGCAGTTGTATAATCGAAAGAAATTGTAGCATCATTCCACTCAATGGATGTGTTACCAATAAAGTTGTGTAGAGTAATTTGTTGAGGAAAAAAACCAAATAAAGAATGTTAATGACAATAAGTTTGGTAGCATTCTTATTGTAAATTTCTTATCTCAAAACCATTTGGAATCAAAATCAATCAATAGACCAATCAAATCATGATAATGCTTAAAATTTTCCACTTGTTTCTTTGGCTATAGTAGACTTTGAATGTTCCCTCTCAATATTGAGAATTAACTGAACATAAAAGATTTTATTCAGAAGAGACTTCTTGTTATTTTGATGGATAGAAATTCTGATCGTCTTGAGCAATCTATTGAAAAAACACGTCATACTCCATTCTGCATAAAGTTGTCAGACTATCACATGAATGAATTGATAAGGGAAATTGTGATTATTGGAAGATTTAATTACAGAACAGCCCGGTCAATAGACAAAGCCTCTGTATAGCAATAATAACATCACTTCTTCCTACACAATTTTCAGTTTTATTGAAGCATTTTTTTTGGCGATTTTTTCTAAAAACATTTGCCTTAAATTTAGCAAAAAATTGTCAATTTTCAACATGTTAAATCCATTTTTACATTTTAAAATGAACTTTAAACAACAAAAAAAATATTGATTTAATGCAGATTTTTATATTGACTAAAAAAAATCATTTCTTAAAACAATTAAACAATGTCCAATTACCATTCATGAGAATTTTCCATGTCAGATTTCAGATTTGAAGTAGATGTAGAAACATATCAACTCCAAATTTTCACACCTACCAATGTTATCTCCATCCATTTGAAGAGATTCCAGATGACGTTGATGGTATGATTTACAAAATCGAATAAATCGTTGATTTCAAAGAATATATGTAACTATCAAACTGCTTAGACGCCTCCTCCTCCACAATTAAATCTCACTACCAATACTATAATATCATTGTTCATAACATTGAATCGCTCAACTACGAGCATTATGTCGCTAATGTGGGAATTATGTTGCTAATGTTAGGAATGGGAGACGCGTAAGGTATGAGTGCGATGATGGCACAGAAAGTTAGATATAAGAAGGTCAATGTTCCGTACATCCATTATAAGAGAATGTTCCCTCCGAGGATAGAGATAAGAAGGTCTATGTTCCGTACATCCATGAGAAGGTAGTTTTGGACAATTTTGAATGGTCTCAAACAAAGTCATTATATGTAGGCCCATTAATGTTGGAAAAGTAATATTATGTTGGAAAAGTAATATTGTTGTATGTGAGAATAAATAAAATAAAAGTTTTTTTCTAAATGATTTGTATTTTAATATTTTTGGATTTCACTATGTAAATTTAGCAAAAAAACATAATTTTTTGTTTTCTAAATTGCACTTATCAATACATAGATGGACATACTTAACCACTCAAAATTTGTAGATTCAATCATTTCTCACTAGATTTTGGGAAAAATTAAACAGATAATCTCCCCCCCCCCAAAAAAGCCAAAGCTTAAAACATTTAGATTCTTACATGACTTTTTCATACTTGAATAGTTTCTCCTTAGCCCATGGTCTTTGTCTACCTTCTTCTATGATACCCTACATACCCTACATGTGTTTGGTTTAACTTTATTATTGAGTGTTTTTTTATTTTTTAAACATAAAATACATGGTGTTGTGTTCTCTTTTCTTTCTCTTACTTTTATTATATTTGGTGTCTTACCATAAGATTTGTTTAAGTTTATTATGGAATTTTTTTTTTTTTTAACAAATGGTAGTTGTTGGACATTAGATGTGTGTAGGGTTCATTTACAAGTGGCTCACAATTTCCACTCTTCGAGAGTATTTGGAAAACACAATATGATGAGATCCACTACCTTGTATAATGATATTTAAGGCAACCAACTCTTGAACTCAATGCGTGATAGTTGGAAAAAATCAGTTTTCACCATAAGGAATGCAACACCAAAAAGTGAAATGTGTTTTTAATATGTTTCTAATAGTTTATTAAATGAAGAGATGGGCAAAAAATCCATTCGAGAGAAAATGTTAAATATGGAAGCATTAACCCTTGGTGACCGCAGAAAGAAACCAAATAGAAAGAAATAAAGGTGATCCATCTCTAAAGACAAGTCAAATACTAGGCATGGAAGAATAACTTGTTATCATTGAGGAAAACTTGGCCATGTCATAAAATATTGCAGGATATTAAAAAGGGAGCAAAAGGAAGCCAACAACAATAACAAAGAATCTATTGTTGTTACATGAGATGGTGAGGTATTAATCATTGTTTCTTGTGAGGATGCATGTCTTTATACTTATAGTCGTGATAGTGATTGGATTTTATATTAGATAGCTTCCTACCATCCTACCCCAAGCACATAAAATTTTATCTCTTATAAATCTGGTAATATGGGTAAGGTTCGCTTAGGTAATAAAAATATTTGTAATATTGAAGGAGAAGAAGATGTTCTAATAAAGATAGAAGATGGCCTTATTCCATTCTTAAACATGTCGGGCATGTACCAAGTCATGGAATAAATTTGGTTTCAGTGGGGAAGCTAGATGATGAAGGTTGCCATATAGTGTTTGGTAAGGGAAACTAGAAAATTGTAAAGGGTTTGTTGGTTGTTGCAAAGGGGGAGAAAAGAGGCTCTCTAGATACACATTAAAATCAAAACTATAGAAATCAGATGTTGTTATTGTTACTAAGGAGGATCCTACAACAAATTTGTGGTACAAAAGACTTAGGCACATGACAAAAAGAGACCTAAACATCCTTGTTGAACATAAGCTTCTTCCTAGGATTAAAGGTGCAGAATTTAAATTTTGTGAACATTGTATTATAGGTAGACAAAAAAGGGTATCATTTATAAGGCATAGTCCTAAAAGGGATACATAAATATTAGACTTGGTACATTATGATTTTTTTGTCTCAATGAATGTAAAATAATTGGGAGGCGATGCTTAAATTTTGTTACTTTTTATTGACGATGCATCAAAAAAGGTTGTTGGATTTCCCTATGAAGAGAAAGGATAAAGTTTTAGGCACTCTTCATAAATTTCATATGGTTGTTGAAAGGGAAACTAACAAATTATTAATATGTATTATAACAGATAGTGGTGGAGAGTATTTTTCTAAATCCTTCGAAGAATATTGTAGTAAACATGGTATAAATCATGTAAAAACATTTATGTGCACCAGACAAAAAAATGGAATTGTTGAGAGAATGAATCAAACAATAATGGAGAAGGTGAGAAGTGTGCTTTCAAATCCTTATTTGCCTAAGTATGTTTTGGCAAAGGTTGTTCATATAACATATTGCTTAATAATATCTTTCCCACAACCATCATTAGATTGTGGAATCTTGAAAAGGTATGGACCGACAAGGGATTAAGTTACACTCATATAAAAAAAATTGGTTGTAAAGCATATGTGCATATTCCTACAAACAAAGGTTCAATTTGGATGAAAAGTCATTGAAATGCATTTTCTTGGAAAATGTTGATAATGAGTTAGGTTACCAGTTGTGGGATCCTGTAAAAAGGAGAGTTATTAGAGGTACGAATCTCATTTTTAATGAAGAACAAGTACTAACAAAGCTGTGGAGATGCACGAGTTTTTTTAAATCGAAGAACAACAAGAAAATCATCCACCATTACAAGAAGACATTGTTGGAAATAATGAACATCCATTGCAACAAACAAGGGAAAAAAAAGCATAAATAATAGAAAAATCAACAACCATTCAGAGAAATATTGCCACAAAATTTATCAATTCCGAGATCTATCAGGCCACATAAGCCTTGGTAAAGGAATCCCACTTAGAATATAGATTCATTGACTTATGAAGGTGAACCTGTTTGATTTTAGGAAGCATGAGAACAAGAAAAAAATATCAAATGGTGAAAGGATATGAAAGAAGAGTTGAAATCCCTACACGATAAGAAGACTTGGGATTTGGTTGAATGGAAAAAAAGAAGAAAGGTCTTAATGAGCAAGTGGTGTATTGAATAAAAGATGAAGGCAAGGAAAATGGTAAAGATTTAAAGTAAGACTAGTGATGAAAGCATTCATGCAAGAGCAAGGTATTGATTTTACACAAATTGTTTCTCTTGTTGTCAAAATTTCATCATTAAAAGTAGTATGATGCACACAGCCACTCCCCACACTCGCAGGTTAGAAAGTCTGCATGCTCACAGTATCTTTCTTTTCTTCACGGCTCGAAGAGATCTAAGGCTCTTCTAATTCCCTATCAGTAATTCTGCACCCACAACAATCTCCACGGGATCTCCTCTTTATACTCTGGAGATTGGAACTCGCAACTTCGTGAATCCAATGGTCGGGCATAGGTCTCTTGAATCCCCGAGACCCAAGAACCAGTCAACGCTGACCTTTTCCTATTGGGATTTCCTCTATTGCGAATTCGGCACTCGCGATGTCGAGTAACCTGTATCCCCGACTCCCAATTCCTGATATGCCAAAACTCTGAGGCACGCGCGAGTTTGACCCTTCAACGTCCCGTCACCTCTGTTGGGATTTCAGACTTCATAGGATCGCAAATCTTGATGTCGATGTTTCGGGACTTCTCGTTGTGAAACCCCAAAATAGTGTGCCACCTGTCCACGTCACTGACCCCTGTGGCCCCACACTATTCTATTAGCCGTTGAGATATCGTGTATCATGATTTCGCGAATCTTGTTGTCAAGTTCACGGAAATACCACCCGCAAAGACCGGATATGGAAATCTATGGGTAGATCCGACGACTCTTGTGACTCGGACCAACGGTTCTATCCCCCCTGATCTTTGAACTCTTTGGGAATACTTAATGTATCTCCCCTGCACCTTTGTGAGATCTACCGGCTCACGAGATGTCACGAATTATCCTCAGAGAATTCCGACTGTCCGTTCCTCCTTTGAGGATTCTACGAAATGACTAAGTATTCTTCCGCTGAAATCATCCACCTCCGACAAACTTACGATGCCTTCTTGAATCTTCCAGGTACAACTTCTGTTGCGCTTTCCTCGACAGCTTTGAAGGCCTTATCCTTCCTGAACTTGTTCATGATTCTGCACCTTCTCAGAAAACCTCCTGCTCGCACTCCTTGCAGCAACCTTCAAACACTTTCTAAGTGTTGAATCCTTCCGACCCTACGCACACCTACAACAATAGTCTTTCAAATACTCTTCTTAGGTTCGCAGCCCTAAGACTTCACTTGGCCTGCGCACTCCTTGCATGGCTCCTATGCCTATCTGCACCTCAGAGTGAATGAGAACAAAAGTTGTCTCTATCTGAACCCCCCCCTGTGAATGCACTCCTTGTGGACAAATTCGACTGCACTCCTTGCAGGAATTCTTGTTTAGGTAGAGAAACAATTGAAACTCATCCTACTTCCTATTAGACTTCAAACTCAAACATGAAATCATATACACAACATATAAAGAAAATGTATAACAAGGAAGCAAACATTCATGAGCATATCATTCAACATCGACACACAGAGAACAACACAAAAACCATGAATTTGAATAAACCTCTTTCTATTAATCCAAATATATGTACATGGGTGTTCTTTACACAACTCTCTACTTCTTCTATGCTCCAATGCTTCATATTCAATAATGCTACAATACACAATGAGGGTGTTTATATCCCGTTTCCCTCTTGCGCTATCAATCAGTCTAATCTAAAATTAAATTCTATCTACCTGCATTAACTACCTTAAATGCCTTCTACCTACTAAGGAAGAGAGAAAATCGCTCAAGGTCCGATTACATTATACAAGTGTGCCTCTTCTTAATGACTACATTTAAGATTGCGCAACAACTTCAAGGAAATTTTCAAAATTTGTGCTGGCGCTTGTCGAGTTGTCCTCCGCTTCCACGCTGGCTCGCCTGATGTTGACAATGCTCCTGCATCATAGTACTTGGTCATGTAGTTTCTCTAGATTTAGAATTGGAGCAATTAAATGTCCATTCATCCTTCCTCCATGGGGATTTGGAGGAAGAGATATATATGGAGAAACCAAAAGGATTTATTCAAAAAGATAGAGAAAATTTGGATTGCATGTTGAAGAACGGTATATGTGGGATGAAACAAGCATGTCCTCAATGTTACAAGAAATTTGACTCTTTATGCATGGTCTTGGTTTTAAAAGGTTAAATGAAAATCAGTGTATACACAATAAAAGAGATAAAAATTGAAATTTCATTGGCTTATTGTCTTATTATTATATATTGAAGAGATTTTGATTGTGGGAAAAGATGAGTTGATGATTAAAAGGGATAAAAGAATAGTTAAACAACAGGTTTGTGTTGACACCCTAAGTTTTTAGTAAGACTACGTGTGCACCACAAGTTGGTATCCAAGAGTTTTCACCATGCGGCACCAAGATGTAGTGCGTGAGCCAATGAGTGATCTATTTTGTTTGCCAACCAATTTTGTACTACACACAAAGACTTGGATAGATCACATGCATACCAAATCCTTGAATATCTTTAGTAATGATTGTAACTATTTTTGTAACAACCCTACTAATCATGATTGAGGTTGTGGGTGAGTTGGCAAGGTTGTTATGAATACCACACTCCAATAGACATAAGGTGTATGTGTGTTCATATGTAAGCATTTGGTTTTAGGTTAACAAGGATTTCATCATTATGTTAGTTATAGATGAGTTAGAGCTCCAACTACTCATTGTAGTATTTCTTGTTATATTTTGTTTCCTTATTTTTTCAGAGATTTTATGTGAATATGAGAGAGAAATTAGATTGATATTGGAGCGTATTGTTGGTATATTTTTCACTCTGAATGCTCTTCGAGTGGGTTTCGGCCCTTTGTGTATTAATATGTATTTGAGCGGGTGTCAACCCTTTGTGTATTAATATGTATTTGAATGATGTTGATCTTAATAAATGAAGCATAAATAAAAAAATTCTTTGTATCTTATGGATTCCGGTCTGACTCTTTGTCTCACATTATGTAGTATTTTGTGGAGCACTTATGTGGATGTTAAGAATGAATGTGAAATGAATGCATGGATATAAGTTGAATGTTTCATGTTTGTATTGTTCCTTTATGGCCTGCACGAAATCTATGGTCTTTTTTATTTCAATGACATCTCTTGGGAGGTAAGTGCATGGTGGATAAGCACTAAGCAAGAGGTAAGTGTATGGTGGAAAGGCATTACACAGGAGGTAAGTGCATGGTGGATACGCACTATGAAAGTTTATAGTAGGACTTAGAGGTAAATCATTCATAAAAAAATGTAATAATTAGAAAGATTAGACAAGTTAGAACAATAAGGCGGGATGATATATATAGGTCGTACCTAAAATAGATTTAGAATATTAAGAGGAGAATAATGTATAAATGTCTGAGTACAAACCAAAGGATGGAACAAGATAACCCCACAAGTGGCTGCAAAGAAACAAATTGAAATGGTGGAGAGGTAGGTAGTTATCTCTAGGACAAGTGATGATAGCATGGGGAACTAGAATCGGTTATGGAAATAATTCCCCATGGAACACTAATAGTCATGGAAATAGAACCTATCATTTTCCAAAATTAGCATTGAGCACATTCCTAGATAAAAAGATAAGTGGTTGGGTATCATTGGGGAAAGTCACCCAACATGTGTTGAATGCTCGAATAAACCAATTTTGTAACACCCTCCATTTCGAACTGCTATTTTAAATAATGTATTGTTACAATGTTGAGAGGTCACAGTGCCTAAACAAATATTAAAAAGGCCAGTTTTCGCAAGAAATGTAATGTTTTGATCATTATTAATAATACATACATCATTTGCTTCTAGATGGACAAGGACTAGAGTTATAGGGGGCTATGATTCCACAAGAGAGGGGACTTGAGGGGCTAAATGTTTATTTCTTATTTTAATTATCCTTTGGTCTAAGGGGGTCGATCAGTTACATGGCCTTCTTAGGGAAGTACAGGAGGTTCTTGATTCCCCTTGAATTACTTAAACCCTCCTCTGATCTGATGGGGGGGTTTGGATGATGGTTTGTTTGTTGATTTCTTGTTCGCTCATTCATTCTCTTATTCATTCCTCCACTTGATCATTGATTCATGTGTTCATTCGCTTGATCACTCATTCATTCATTCCATCCTTACATACCCACTCATTGATAAATCCTCACATGCGTCTTGATTTGGGAAAGGGAAACAAAATGTCGAAGGTTAGCCATGGTATTGTTGGCTGTAGTGGTCACTGGTGTAATCCATCCATGACTTGAGGCTTTCATGTATGATATGAGGTGGCCTATGTCTAGCATTGTTCACAGCTATGATTCCTGAGGGTTCCATCATTGAGATTCTTGACCAGTCACGTTGTAGCCCAAAATAAGGAGAAGGATAGCCTGAGGGACTGTGTGGAAGAGAAGGGTGGAGCTCCATTCTCTTAGGTGGTGCAAGTTGGGTAGTAGAGAGTTGGTTACTTGGATTGTTGTGAGTGATAGGAAATCCTATGAGAGCTTGAGTGTTGACTGGTTTGGTAATCTAACTAACACTCTGGAACCTTCCTTGTGGATTCATAGCCCTGGCTTAGGGGTGACACTATTGTTGAGATTTGGGAAGAGTAGCATCTATGGTTGGGTGGAACATCCTTGGTCTGTAGCCAATTGGTGTCTTCTTTTATAAAGATAAGTGCTATCTTTTATGGTATTATATACCTGTATATTAATGTATTCTGTTGTGTATTTATTTATCGTTTGATAACATCTTTAGAATATACATGCTTGCTAGTTATTGTTGTGCATGTCATTAAATCATTTTTCTTTTATGCATCTTTTCTAATTTAGAAGGGTATCGGTAAGAGAAAGAAGTCCCAAGGGTGGGCTTGAAGGTGGCATACCCCGGCCTGTGGGTGGCTGGATATGTTACAGATTGGTATGAGAGCTTCTAGTTGAAACATCAGGTTGGTATGGGTCGGGTCTGTTGGTCAGAGTCTCATGGTCAAGATCAAATTATGACCGTGAAGTTGAAAATCTCAGGAGGAATGGCATTGCAGAAACTGCACATGAGTTAGAATGTCAAAGATCCTTGGTAAGGGTTCGAAGGATCGTGACCATCCCTTCGAATTTGAGAGCGATCTCCATTGTGGGATCAAGAGAGATCCAAGATCGTTGGATCAGAGGGTAGATGAACAAGGGTCATATGATGAGGGATAAGCAAAGGTTAAGTCACAACCGTCAGATCTGATTGGAGAGAGAGATCGATGGCGAGGAGGTGTTGCGGGGACCCAAGATGCACGGGAGTTAATTTCCCAAGGAGGTCCCACAATCCAAACCTCGGTTTCACTGAGGGGTTACGTATTAGTGTCAGGATAATTGTGGGGCGTAAGGCAGGTTACTCCAAACCACCGATGCACGCTCCCGCAAATTGAAATAGATTAAGTGATGTGACATCTTAGTTACCAAACATTGAAACTACGAAGAGCCAAAGTAGATCTAGACTGTTGATGGAAGTGGACATAGATCTAGACTGTTGATGGAAGTAGATCTAGATCTAGAATGTTGATGATATGGATGAATGTGATAAGGGCGAGGAGATGAATCCAATGTAATAAGTCTCAAATAATGGTGAACAAATTTCCAACTAAAAGAGTTCTTTTTTAGAAGAGCAATGAGAGGTGCTACAATCCTCCCATAATTCTTAACAAACTTGCGATAATACCTTGTTAAGCCCAAAAATCCACGCAAGCTCTTAAGAGTCTTTGGGTGAGGCCAGTCTTGCATAGCTTCAATTTTTTTAGGATCCACCCTGATGCCATCCTTGCCAACTAGATGACCCAAGTATTCTACTTCTAAAGCACCAAAAGCACATTTAGACCGTTTCAGGAAAATTTGGCGTTGAAAGAGTAGATGGATAACTCGATCAACATGAACAAGATAGTCTATCCAGGTTTTTCTATAGATGAGGATATCATCAAAGAAAACTAATACAAAATGGTGGAGAAAAGGACGGAAGACATGATTCATGAGGCTTTGGAAGGTTGAGTGGGCATTACACAAGACAAAGGACATGACCAAAAACTCGTAGCGGCCCTCATGAGTTCTAAAGGCAATATTAGGAATGTCTGCCTCTTTCATACGTATCTGGTGGTAGCCCAAACAAAGATCCAATTTAGTGAAGAATTGGGCACCACTCAATTCATCCAAGAGGTCATCAATGACAGGAATGGGGAATTTGTCTTTGATGGTAAGTTTACTGAGGGCACAGAAGTCAGGACACATTCACCAAGAAACTTCTTTCTTCAGGACCATGGCCATATGAGAAGATTAGGGACTCATACTAGGGTGGATAACGCCTGCATTGAGGAGTGGAAATGACCAATTGATGTTTAGAAAGGATGGCTTGGAGGTCTTGTGAGACTGAGGGCGTCTATGTTGGTTGTATGGCATCAAGTTGGGCGATAGCACTAGAATAACCTTTTTTGAGCAGCTTTTCCATGCAATGGGAACTAATGATCTCATTTGAACTGATGGTGATGCCTTGGAACTTATATTGGTGGCCCTCCTATTTGAATTGCATGGTTACGTCTTTAAAATCCATGAGAATGGGACCAAAAGTCCTTATACAGTATTCACCCAACACAATGTCACAACCTCCTATGTCGATAGCAAACATATGGAATTTCAAGTGGTAGTCACCAATTTGGAGATGCACATTTTCACAATTCCCTCCAAATTTCATGGAACAACCATTGGCAATCATGATTTGGAAATTATTGATGGCATGGATGTAGCAATGAGTTTCTTGGGCAATGAAACAATGAATAAAATTATGGGTGCTTCCACTATCAACTAGAATGATGACCTTCTGATACTTTATGTAATCGATTATCTTGAGGGTTTGGGGAGAAGAGAAGCCGGTGAGAGCATTGAGGGAAATGATCGATTCTACTTTGGGAGGGTCTGAGGGAGGGGTTATGTCAGTGGATTCAGGTGACTCAGACACAAGGTGAGTTTCTACATCCTCTTCTAAAATATCCTCAGAGATGGCCATAAAAAGATTTTGATCTTTACACTTGTGGCCCAGGAAATATTAGTCATCAAAGTTATAATAAAGGCCTTTGAGTCGACATTCAACCATTTCATCCCTGGTCAATTTTTGGATATTGAGTGGAGCAGAGGGAGTAGTGGGATTTACTGGTTTAGGGAGAGGGATAAATAAGTGTTTTCAATTAGGAGAAGATACAACCTGTTATGATTATTTATATCTTTTAGTAGTCTCCACCCAACTCTGAGGCCAAGCCATGAGGACATGGGCCCGAATATCATCCTTGAGGTTGCTGATAAAACACTCTCAGAAAAAGGCATCAGAAATGCCCTCTGTTCTAAAATCCAGGCACTCAAAGGAAGATATAAAGTATTCCATATTCCTAATTGTTTCAACTTTGTCAAACGGCCCAAATGGTTGGTGTCAGTTTCAAAGCATTCATAAATCTCTTCCACAAAGTGTGTCCAAGAAATATACCCTTCACAAGAAGTTTTTATCCATTGCCACCATTGCCAATGTTCTTGATCTAGATGGAGAATAGTGTACCGGAGTCTGGCCAAGTCATGTGTAATGTCCTAAAAATTGAAATAATGTTCCATTTGGGTTACTCAACCAATGGGGTTCGAGCCATCAAATTTGTTCACATCCACCTGCAGAAGGTGTAGGTCACATTGAAAATGATGGTTCTGAAATTTATGGGAATGAGAGGAATGGTCACCTTTAGTCTGTGGTGCCGAGGAAGAGGAAGTGTTATCTGTAGGGATGTGTAGTTTGGTGCAGAGTACCGAAAAGACTGATTCAAGATGGGTGGTGAGGTCTTGTTTGATTTCCTCCATTAAGGACTACATGGTTGTATTGATGGTGACAAGATTGGCACTGAGCTGTTTGACTTCTTGTTGGGTCTCGATGATACCCAATTGCAATGTGTTGAAGCGAGATTCCAGGGTATGGACCATGAGGATTAGGGAACTAAAAAGGGGCATGCGGGGTCAATTTTTTTTTTGAAAAATGATATGGATGAATGTGATAAGGGCGAGGAGATGAATCCAATGGAATAAGTCTCAAATAATGGTGAAAAAATGTCCAACTGAAAGAGTTCTTTTTGAGGAGAGCAATGAGAGGTGTTGCAATCTTCCCATAATTCTTAACAAACTTGCGATAATACCTTGTTAAGCCCAGAAATCCATGCAAGATCTTAAGAGTCTTTGGGTGAGGCCAATCTTGCATAGCTTCAGTCTTTTTAGGATCCACCCTGATGCCATCCTTTCCAACTATATGACCCAAGTATGCTACTTCTAAGGCACCAAAAGCACATTTAGATTGTTTCAGGAAAAGTTGGTGTCGAGAGAGTAGATGGATAACTTGATCAACATGAGCAAGATAGTCTATCTAGGTTTTTCTATAGATGATGATATCATCAAAGAAAAGTAAGACAAAATGGTGTATAAAAGGATGTAAGACATGATTCATGAGGCTTTGGAAGGTGGAGGGGGCATTACATAAGACAAAGGACATGACCAAAAACTCATGTGGCCCTCATGAGTTCTAAAGGCGATCTTAGGAATGTCTGCATCTTTCATACGTATCTGGTGGTAACCCAAACAAAGATCCAATTTAGTGAAGAATTGGGCACCACTCAATTCATCCAAGAGGTCATCAATGACAAGAATGGGGAATTTGTCTTTGATGGTAAGTTTGTTGAGGACACGGAATTCAGGACACATTCACCAAGAACCTTCTTTCTTCAGGACCATGACCATAGGAGAAGCTTAGGGGATCATACTAAGGTGGATAATTCCTGCATTAAGGAGTGGAAAACACCAATTGATGTTTAGAAAGGATGGCTTGGAGGTCTTGTGAGACCGAGTGCATGTATGTTGCTTGTATGGCATCGAGTTGGGTGATAACACAAGAATAACCTTTTTTGAGCATCTTTTCCATGCGATGGGAACTAATGATCTCAGTTGAACTGACGGGGATGCCTTATAACTTATATTGGTGGCCCTCCTATTCGAATTGCATGGTTAAGTCTTTAAAATCCATGAGAATGGGACCCAAAGTCCTTATATAGTCTTCACCCAACACAGTGTCACAACCTCCCATGTCGATAGAAAACATATGGGATTTCAAGTGATAGTCACCAATTTGGAGATGCACATTTTCACAATTCGCTCCACATTTCATGGAACCACCATTGGCAATCATGATTTGGATATTATTGATGGCATGGATGTAGCAATGAGTTTCTTGGGAAATGCAGTAATAAATAAAATTATGGGTGCTTCCACTATCAACTGGAATGATCACCTTCTGATACTTTATGTAACCGATTATCTTGAGGGTTTGGGGAGCAGAGAATCCAGTGAGGGAATTGAGGGAAATGAACGGTTCTACTTTGAGAGGGTCTGAGGGAGAGGTTATGTCAGTGGATTCAGCTGACTCAGAGACAAGACAAGTTTCTACATCCTCTTCCAAAATATCCTCAAAGATGGCCATAAAAATATTTTTTTCTTTACACTTGTGGCCCAGGAAATATTAGTCATCAAAGTTATAATAAAGGCCTTTGAGTTGGCATTCGACCATTTCAGCCCTGGTAAATTTTTGGATATTGAGTGGAGCAGAGGGAGTAGTGGGATTTACTGGTTTAGGGAGAGTGATAAAGGAGTGTTTTCGATTTTTAGAAGATACATCCTGTTACGATTATTTATATATTTTAGTAGCCTCCACCCAACTCTGAGGATGAGCCATGAGGACATGGGCCCGAATATCATCCTTGAGGTCATTGATAAAACACTTTGAGAAAAAGGCATTAGAAAAGCCCTCTGTTCTAAAATCCATACACTCAAAGGAAGCTATAAAGTCTTCCATTATTCCTAATTGTTTCACCTTTGTCAAACGGCCCAAATGGTTGGTGTCAGTGTCAAAGAATTCATAAATCTCCACCACAAAGTTTGTCCAAGTAATATACCCTTGACGAGAAGTTTTTATCCATTGCCACCATTGCCAATGTTCTTGATCTAGATGGAGAACGCCATACCAGAGTCTGGCCAAGTCATCTGTAATGTCGTATAAAGAGAAATAATGTTCCATTTGGGTTACCGAACCAGTGGGGTTCGAGCCATCAAATTTGTCACATCCACCTGTGAAAGGCGTAGGTCACATTGAATGTGATGGTTCTGAAATTTAGGGGAATGAGAGGAATGGTCACCTTCAGTCTGTGGAGATGGGGAAGAGGAAGTCTTATCTGTCGGGATGTGCAGTTTGGTGCAGAGTACCGAAAAGACTGATTCAAGCTAGGTGGTGAGGTCTTTTTTGATTTCCTCCATTAAGGACCACATGGTTATATTGATGGCTGCAACATTGGCACTGAGTTGTTTCACTTCTTGTTGGGTCTCGATGAGACCTAATTGCAAGGTGCTGGAGCGCGATTCCAGGGTATGGACCATGAGGATGGGGGAACTAAAAAGGGGTGGGCGGTGTCAAAAAGTGTTTTGAAAAATGATATGGATGAATGTGATAAGGGTGGGGAGATGAATCCAATGGAATAAGTCTCAAATAGTGGTGAAAAAAATTCCAACTGAAAGAGTTCTTTTTGAGGAGAGCAATGAGAGGTGCTGCAATCTTCCCATAATTCTTAACAAACTTGCAATAATACCTTGTTAAGCCCTGAAATCCATGCAAGCTCTTAAGAGTCTTTGGGTGAGGCCAGTATTGCATAGCTTCAATCTTTTTAGGATCCACCCTGATGCCATCCTTGCCAACTAGATGACCCAAGTATTCTACTTCTAAGGCACCAAAAGCACATTTAGACTGTTTCAGGAAAAGTTAGTGTTGAGAGAGTAGATGCATAACTCGATCAACATGAGCAAGATAGTCTATCCACGTTTTTCTATAGATGAGGATATCATCAAAGAAAACTAAGAGAAAATGGTGGAGAAAAGGACAGAAGACATGATTATTCAGGCTTTGGAAGGTGGAGAGGGCATTACACAAGACAAAGGACATGACCAAAAACTCATAGTGGCCCTCATGAGTTCTAAAGGCAGTCTTAGGAATGTCTGTCGCTTTCATACATATCTGGTGGTATCCCGAACAAAGATCTAATTTAGTGAGGAATTGGGCACCACTCAATTCATCCAAGAGGTCATCAATGACAGGAATGGGGAATTTGTCTTTGATGGTAAGTTTGTTGAGGGCACGGAAGTTAGGACACATTCACCAAGAACCTTCTTTCTTCAGGACCATGACCATAGGAGAAGATTAGGGGCTCATACTAGGGTGGATAATGCCTACATTAAGGAGTGGAAAAGACCAATTGATGTTTAGAAAGGATGGCTTGGAGGTCTTGTGAGACCGAGGGCGTCTATGTTTCTTGTGTGGCATCAAGTTAGGAGATAACACCAGAATAACCTTTTTTGAGAAGCTTTTCCATGCGATGGGAACTAATGATCTCAGTTGAATCAACGGTGATGCCTTGGAACTTATATTGGTGGCCCTCCTATTCGAATTGCATGGTTAAGTCTTTAAAATCCATGAGAATGGAACCCAAAGTCCTTATACATTCTTCACCCAACACAACGTCACAACCTCCCATGTCGATAGAAAACATATGGCATTTCAAGTGGTAGTCACCAATTTGGAGATGCACATTTTCACAATTCCCTCCAAATTTCATGGAACCACCATTGGCAATCATGATTTGGAAATTATTGACGACATGGATGTAGCAATGAGTTTCTTGGGCAATGCAGCAATGAATAAAATTATGGGTGATACCACTATCAAATAGAATGATGACGTTCTGATACTTTATGTAACCAATCATATTGAGGGTTTGGGGAGCAGAGAAGCCTGTGAGAGCATTGAGGGAAATGACCGGTTCTACTTTGGGAGGGTCTGAGGGAGGGGTTATGTCATTGGATTCAGGTGACTCAGACACAAGGCGAGTTTCTACATCCTCTTCCGAAATGTCTTCAGAGATGGCCATAAAAAGATTTTGTTCTTTACACTTGTGGCCCGGGAAATATTAGTCATCAAAGTTATAATAAATGCCTTTGAGTTGGCATTCATCCATTTCAGCCCTGGTCAATTTTTGGATATCGAGTGGAGCAGAGGGAGTAGTGGGATTTACTGGTTTAGGGAGAGGGATAAAGGAGTGTTTTCAATTTTGAGAAGATACAACCTATTATCATTATTTATATCTTTTAGTAGCCTCCACCCAACTCTGAGGCCGAGCCATGAGGACATGGCCCCGAGTATCATCCTTGAGGTCTCTGATAAAACACTCTCAGAGAAAGGCATCAGACATGCCCTCTGTTCTAAAATCCAGGCACTCAAAGGAAGCTATAATGTCTTCCATTATTCCTAATTATTTCAACTTTGTCAGACAACCCAAATGGTTGGTGTCAATGTCAAAGCATTCATAAATCTCCACCACAAAGTGTGTCCAAGCAATATACCCTTGATGAGAATTGTGTATCCATTGCCACTATTGCCAATGTTCTTGATCTAGATGGAGAACACCGTATCGGAGTCTGGACAAGGCATCTGTAATGTCGTATAAAGAGAAATAATGTTCCATTTGGGTTACCCAACCAGTGGGGTCCGAGCCATCAAATTTGGTCACATCCACCTGTGGAAGTCATAGGTCACATTGAAAGTGATGGTTCTGAAATTTATGGGAATGAGAGGAATGGTCACCTTCATTCTGTAGTGCAGAGGAATAGGAGGTGTTATCTGTAAGGATGTGCAGTTTGGTGCATAGTACCCAAAAGACTAATTCAAGTTGGGTGGTGAGGTCTTGTTTGATTTCCTCCATTAAGGACTTCATGGTTTTATTGATGGCGACAACATTAGCACTGATTTTTTTCACTTCTTGTTGGGTCTCGATGAGACCCAATTGCAAGGTGTTGAAGCGAGATTCTAGGGTATGGACCATGATGATGGGGTAACTAAAAAGGGGCGAGTGGGGTCAAAACGTTTTTCGAAAAATGATATGGATGAATGTGATAAGGGAGAGGATATGAATCCAATGGAATAAGTCTCAAATAATGGTGAAAAAATTTCCAACTGAAAGAGTTCCTTTTGAGGAGAGCAATGAGAGGTGCTACAATCTTCCCATAATTCTTAACAAACTTGTGATAATACCTTGTTAAGCCCAGAAACCCACGCAAGCTCTTAAGAGTCTTTTCATGAGGCCAGTCTTGGATAGCTTCAATCTTTTTAGGACCCACCCTGATGCCATCCTTTCCAACTAGATGACCCAATTATTCTACTTCTAAGGCACCAAAATCACATTTAGACCATTTTAGGAAAAGTTGGTGTTGAGAGAGTATATGGATAACTTGATCAACATGAGCAAGATAGTCTATCCATGTTTTTCTATAGATGAGGATATCATCAAAGAAAACTAAGAGAAAATGGTGGAGAAAAGGACGCAAGACATGATTCATGAGGCTTTGGAAGGTGGAGGGGGCATTACACAAGACAAAGGACATGACCAAAAACTCATAGTGGCCCTCATGAGTTCTAAAGGCAGTCTTAGGAATGTCTACCTCTTTCATACGTATCTGGTGGTAGCCCGAACAAAGATCCAATTTAGTGAAGAATTGGGCACCACTCAATTCATCCAAGAGGTCGTCAATGACAGGAATGGGGAATTTGTCTTTGATGGTAAGTTTGTTGAGGGCACGAAAGTCAGGACACATTCACCAAGAACCTTCTTTCTTCGGGACCATGACCATAGGAGAAGATTAGGGGCTCATACTAGGGTGGATAACACCTGCATTAAGGAGTGGAAAAGACCAATTGATGTTTATAAAGGGTGGGTTGGAGGTCTTGTGAGACTGAGGGCATCTATGTTGCTTATATGGCATCGAGTTGGGTGATAACACCAGAATAACCTTTTTTGAGCAGCTTTTCCATGCGATGGGAACTAATGATCTCAGTTGAACCAACGATGATGCCTTGGAACTTATATTGGTGGCCCTCCTATTCGAATTGTATGGTTAAGTCTTTAAAATCCATGAGAATGGGACCCAAAGTCCTTACACAGTCTTCACCCAACACAATGTCACAACCTCCCATGTCGATAGAAAACATATGGGATTTGAAGTGGTAGTCACCAATTTGGAGATGCACATTTTCACAATTCCCTCCATATTTCATGGAACCACCATTGGCAATCATGATTTGGAAATTATTAACGGCATGGATGTAGCAATGAGTTTCATGGGAAATCCAACAATGAATAAAATTATGGGTGCTGCCACTATCAACTAGAATGATGACCTTCTGATACTTTATGTAACCGATTATCTTGAGGGTTTGGGGAGCAGAGAAGCCAGTGAGAGCATTGAGGGAAATGATCGGTTCTACTTCGGGAGGGTCTAAGGGATGGGTTATGTCAGTGGATTCAAGTGAATCAGACACAAGGCGAGTTTCTACATCCTCTTCCGAAATATCCTCAGAGATGGCCATAAAAATATTGTGTTCTTTACACTTGTGGCCCTGAAAATATTAGGCATAAAAGTTATAATAAAGGCCTTTGAGTTGGCATTCATCCATTTAAGCCCTGGTCAATTTTTGGATATTGAGTGGAGCAGAGAGAGTAGTGGGATTTACTAGTTTAGGGAGAGGGATAAAGGAGTGTTTTAAATTTTGAGAAGATACAACCTGTTACAATTATTTATATCTTTTAGTAGCCTCCACCCAAATCTGAGGCTGACCCATGAGGAAATGGTCCCGAATATCATCCTTGAGGTCGCTGATAAAACACTCTCAGAAAAAGGCATCAGACATGCCCTCTATTCTAAAATCCAGGCACTCAAATGAAGCTATAAAGTCTTCCATTATTCCTAATTGGTTCAACTTTGTCAAACGGTCCAAATGGTTGGTGTTAGTGTCAAAGCATTCATAAATCTCTACCACAAAGTGTGTCCAAGCAATATACCCTTGACGAGAAGTTTTTATCCATTGCCACCATTGCCAATGTTCTTGATCTAGATGGATAACAGTGTACCGGAGTCTAGCCAAGTCATCTGTAATGTCATATAAAGAGAAATAATGTTCCATTTGGGTTACCCAACCAGTGGGGTCCGAGCCATGAAATTTGGTCACATCCACCTGTGGAAGGCATAGGTCACATTGAAAGTGATGGTTCTGAAATTTATGCAAATGAGAGGAATGGTCACCTTCTGACTGTGGAGCTGAGGAAGAGGAAGTGTTATCTGTAGGGATGTGCAGTTCGGTGCAGAGTACCAAAAAGACTGATTCAAGTTGGGTGGTGAGGTCTTGTTTGATTTCCTCCATTAAGGACTACATGGTTGTATTGATGGAGACAACATTGGCACTGAGTTGTTTCACTTTTTGTTGGGTCTCGATGAGACCCAATTGCAAGGTGTTGAAGAGAGATTCTAGGGTATGGACCATGAGGATGGGGGAACTAAAAGCTGGCGGGCGGGGTCAATTTTTTTTTCAAAAAAGGATATCGATGAATGTGATAAGGGCGAGGAGATAAATCCAATGGAGTAAGTCTCAAATAATGGTGAAACAATTTCCAACTGATAGAGTTCTTTTTGAGGAGAGCAATGAGAGGTGTTGTAATCTTCCCATAATTCTTAACAAACTTGCAATAATACCTTGTTAAGCCCAGAAATCCATGCAAGCTCTTAAGTGTCTTTGGGTGAGGCCAGTCTTGCATAGATTCAATATTTTTAGGATCCACCCTAATGACATCCTTGCTGACTACATGACCCAAGTATTCTACTTCTAAGGCACCAAAAGAACATTTAGACTGTTTCAGGAAAAGTTGGTGTTGAGAGAGTAGATGGATAACTCGATCAGCATGAGAAAGATAGTCTATCCATGTTTTTCTATAGATGAGGATATCATCAAAGAAAACTAAGAGAAAATGGTTGAGAAAAGGACGGAAGACATGATTCATGAGGCTTTGGAAGGTGGAGGGGGCATTACACAAGACAAAGGACATGACCAAAAACTCATAGTGGCCCTCATGAGTTCTAAAGGCGGTCTTAGGAATGTCTGTCGCTTTCATACATATCTGGTGGTAGCCCAAACAAATATCCAATTTAGTGAATAATTGGGCACCACTCAATTCATCCAAGAGGTCATCAATGATAGGAATGGGAAATTTGTCTTTGATGGTAAATTTGTTGAGAGCACGGAAGTCAGGACACATTCACCAAGAACCTTCTTTCTTCAGGACCATGACCATAGGAGAATATTAGGGGCTCATACTAGGGTGGATAAGGCCTGCATTAAGGAGTGGAAAAGACCAATTGATGTTTAGAAACGATGGATTGGAGGTATTGTGAGACCGAGGGCATCTATGTTGCTTGTATGGCATCGAGTTGGGAGATAACACCAGAATAACCTCTTTTGAGCAAAATTTCCATGTGATGGGAACTAATGATCTCAGTTGAACCGATAGTGATGCCTTGGAACTTATATTGGTTTCCCTCCTATTGGAATTGCATGGTTAAGTCTTTAAAATCCATGAGAATGGGACCCAAAGTCCTTATATAGTCTTCACCCAACACAATGTCACAACCTCCCATGTCGATAGTGAACATATGGGATTTCAAGTGGTAGTCACCAATTTGGAGATGCACATTTTGACAACTCCCTCCACATTTCATGGAACCACCATTGGCAATCATGATTTGGAAATTATTGACGGCATGGATGTAGCAATGAGTTTCTTGGGCAATGCAACAATGAATAAAATTATGGGTGCTTCCACTATTAACTAGAATGATGACCTTTTGATACTTTATGTAACCGATTATCTTGAGGGTTTGGGGAGCAGAGAATCCAGTGAGAGAATTGAGGGAAATGACTGGTTCTACTTCAGAAGGGTCTGAGGGAGGGGTTATGTCAGTGGATTCAGGTGACTCAGACACACGGCAAGTTTCTACATCCTCTTCCAAAATATCCTTAGATATGGCCATAAAAATATTTTGTTCTTTACAGTTGTGGCCCGGGAAATATTAGTCATCAAAGTTATAATAAAGGCCTTTGAGTTGGCATTCAGCCATTTTAGCCCTGGTCAATTTTTGGATATTGAGTGGAGCAGAGGGAGTAGTGGGATCTACTAGTTTAGGGAGAGGGATAAAGGAGTGTTTTCGATTTTGAGAAGATACAACCTGTTGTGATTATTTATATCTTTTAGTAGCCTCCACATAACTCTAAGGCCGAGCCATGAGGACATGGGCCCGAATATCATCCTTGAGGTCACTGCGAAAACACTCTCAGAAAAAGGCATCAAACATGCCCTCTGTTCTAAAATCTAGGCACTCAAAGGAAGTTATAAAGTCTTCCATTATTCGTAATTGTTTCAACTTTGTCAAACAGCCCAAATGGTTGGTGTCAGTGTCAAATCATTCATAAATCTCCTCCACAAAGTGTGTCCAAGTAATATACCCTTGACGAGAAGTTTTTATCCATTGCCGCCATTGCCAATGTTCTTGATCTAGATGGAGAACACCGTACCGGAGTGTGGCCAAGTCATCTATAATGTCATATAAAGAGAAATAATGTTCCATTTTGGTTACCCAACTAGTGGGGTCCGAGCCATCAAATTTGGTCACATCCACCTGCAGAAGGCGTAGGTCACATTGAAAGTGATGGTTCTGAAATTTATGGGAATGAGAGGAATGGTCACCTTCAGTCTGTGGTGTTGAGGAAGAGGAAGTGTTATCTGTAAGGATGTGCAGTTTGGTGCAGAGTACGCAAAAGACTGATTCAAGCTGGGTGGTGAGGTCTTGTTTGATTTCCTCCATTAAGGACTACATGGTTGTATTGATGGCGGCAACATTGGAACTGAGTTGTTTGACTTCTTGTTGGGTCTCGATGAGACCCAATTGCAAGGTGTTGAAGCGAGATTCCAGGGTATGTACCATGAGGATGGGGGAACTAAAAAGGGGCGGGCAAGGTCAAAACTTTTTTCAAAAAATGATATGGATGAATGTGATAAGGGAGAGGAGATGAATCTAATGGAATAAGGCTCAAATAATGGTGAAAACATTTCCAAACTCTGGCCTGAAGAATACTACAGAGAGGAAATTCCCAAATTCTTAACCAGAAAGAAATGTGTATTTACTTTGAAACCCGAACACAATTGCGTGGAAATAGATCTTGTCTATTTTAATTTGTTTATGTTTCTATCCCGAAGGGTTAGGTATTCAAGGGTTCTACAGACAAGAGTTTTCCCTATGCTATAGCTCTCTGATATATATGTGGGGTCCAACAACAATACTTAGCCCAATATCTCAACGAACTAACTAAGAAGGATAGACTGTACCTTTATCCATACTACCCAACTACCCAGGTACTAGAGAGTATCTTCCCGAGTGTTGTTCTCAGTGACACTATAACAATCAGGCAATCGATCAGTTTATCTAAATAGGGCTTCAAGTAATCTAGGTCTATCCGTACACAGTTGTTGTCTGATGTGCTAGCACTCCAAGGGGTACCAATAGGGGTTACCAGGGTGGCCAACAGATGTGCGCTTAAGTAACACTTGTATTTCTTGCATGTATGAATCCCTCAACCATGGGTTTATGCGCGTAACAACAAATATATGTGGCTTAAAGATGTCGGAATATGTCTCTACCCTAAAAAAAAACAATTTAACCCACACTTTCTTCCGAGGAAAGTGATCTAATACCACTTATAATATGCCAGATATAAAATGTATGCAAAATAGAAAGAAAATGCTAGAACTGGCAGAATAACAACAATATAACCAGAACATTCACCACAATAGCATTGAAATGATATGAGAATAATAATAGAAATAACACTTTTTATCAGAAAGCAATGTCCACGTTCCTCTTCGAGGGGGAAACCTTCAGTTTAGTAGAGCTCTATTACAATAATATCCAAGATAGGGTTCTCATACCCTCAACTTCTATTTATACTAAAAAGAAGCATCTAGAGGAAGATCCTTCTAGAAGAAGAATCTTCTATTAGGTCTTATTACATATGCCTTATTCTATTTTATTGAAAGGCCTTATTAATATTGACCTTTATCACATCCAAATATATTGTTCTACCTATGTGTGGGTTAGGACCCTAACAATGTGCTTGGATAACATACTTGTTTATTCTAAGTCTGAAGAGGAGCATAAACATCACTTAATACTGGTATTGCAAGTGTTGAGAGAACATCAATTGTATGACAAGTTGAGTAAGTGTTATTTTTATCAAAAGAAGATCCATTACTTGCGACACATTATTTCAAGTCGCAACATAGCATTAGATCCAGAGAATATTGAAGCCATTAGAGGATGTCCAACACCCAGAAATGTGTCAGAAGTCAGATCTTTTATGGGATTAGTTGGTTACTACATAAGGTTCATAGTAGGGTTCTCTAAGATTTCCCATCCCATCACTTCTTTGCAAAATAAGGGAACTAAATTTGAATGGATACCTAAGTGTGAAGATAATTTTAATCTGTTGAAAAAATTAATTACTAGTGCACTTCTGTTAAACATTGTTGACCCAAATGAAATTTTTGTGGTCTGTACAGATGCATGTAAGGAAGGACTTGGGGGAGTCCTCGTGAAAAATGGACATGTCGTTAGTTATTAGTCCAGAAAGATTAAGGAGAATGAGAGGAACTATGCCACACATGACTTTGAGCTTCCTGCCATTTTCCATGCCTTTACAATGTGGATGCATTATCTCATGGGGAAGATATTTCAATTAAGGACAGACCACATTCGCCTCAAGTATCTTTCTGAACAACCAACATTGAATTATAGGAAAACAAACTGGCTGGAATTTTTAAGTGAATATGGCCTCAATATCAAGCAAATAAAAGAAAAAGAGAATAAATTTGTTAATGCACCTTGTAGAAGAGTGCATCTCATGCATGTTGTTGTTATCAATATGCATCAGTCAAACTTGAAGAGCATAATTTTATATGGTCTTGTTACATATCAACATTACCTAGAGGTAAAGGAAATATTACAACAAGGAGATGTACAACAAAAAATAAAGGAGTATGAGATAAAGGGAGATGGATTACTCATGCATAAGAATAGAATATATGTTCCTAGTTCCAGAGAACTGATGAATTTGGTATTGAAGGAAATGCATGATGTTCCTTATGCTAGACATCTCAGTTATCATAAAACAATTATAGCAGTAAGAAGCCAATTCTCTTGGCCAGGAATGAGAAACGATGTTGTTGATCACATAGCTCAATGTATGGAATGTCAGAAGGTGAAAGTTGAACATAGGCATCCAACATGGTTACTACAACCTTTACCCATACCAGAGAAGAAATTGGAAGTGATCACCATGAATTTCATCACAGGATTACCCAGAACAAATAAGAAACACGATTCAATGATGGTGGTGGTTGACAAATTAACAAAGGCTACTCATTTTGTTCATGTAAAAACAACACATACAATGGATAACATCTCACAAATTTACATGAGATAGATTGCTAGGTTACATGGGATACCTAGGACAATTGTCTCTGATAGAGATATAAAGTTTACCTCCAGTTTCTGGAGGGTATTTTTTAAGGGATTTGGTACAAATCTAAACTTTAGCACAACATACCATCCCTAATCCGATGGAAAAATAGAGAGGGTCAACTGAATAATTGAAGAAATGTTGAGAATGTATGTGTTGGATAATCCATCTAAGTTGGAAGATTACTTGGACTTGGTCAAGTTTGCATATAATAATGTGTATCAATCTTCATTGAGAATGATCCCATTTGAAGCCTTGTATGGTAGGAAATGAGATACTCCAGTGAGCTGGGACAAACCAACATATAGAGTGGTACTTGGGCCAGGGTTTCTCAAGGATATGGAAGACCATATGGTTAAGATCAAGCATAATTTAAAGGTAGCTCAAGATAGACAGAAATTTTATGCAGATAAGAACATGATAAATTGAAACCCAAGAAAATTTCTTTGAAATTGGGTATTTCTACAAATATGGCAGCCAGATTCTGTGGTCCATTTGAAATATTGGATAGAATAGGGCCAGTTGCATACATGATTTCATTGCCTTCTTCCATGAATGTGCATAATGTATTCCATGTCTCTTTTCTAAAGAAATATGTACATGGTCCTAACCATGTTATTGATTGGCATCTGATTCAGGTAGAGACAGAGGGAGACTTTCAGGTTCAGCTAGTGTTGGTATTGGACAAAAGGGTCAAAATTATTTGGAATTGAGTTATAGAGCTAGTAAAAGCTTAGTGGAACTACTATGGTACTGAAGATGCTACTTAGGATCATGAAGATTCCATGCGAGAAGATACCCCAAAATTTTTGAATGAATTTTGATATTTTTATCTCTATTTTGTATATTCACTAAGCACAGTGCCAAAATAAGTGGGAGGGAATGTAACACCTTCGGTTTTGAACCCGCATTTTAAATAATGTATTGTTGCAATGCTGAGAGGCTAGAGTTCCCAAACAATTATTAAAAAGGCCAATGTGCCCAAGAAATGTAATGTTTTGATCATTGTTAATAATACATACATCGTTGGCTGCTAGATGGACAAGGACCAGAGTTATAAGGGGATATGATTCCACAAGAGAGGGGGCTTGAGGGGATAAATTTTTATTTCCTATTTTAATTAACCTTTGGTATAAGGGGCTAGATCAGTTTTGTGGGATTCTTTGGGAAGGTCAAAAGGTTCTTGATTCCCCATGAATTTCTTCAACTCGCCTTTGGT
>JZKD02S1848512.1:121067-151629 GCA_000966675.3 Picea glauca | reverse complement strand
TTTTACAGAACTTAGTTGATTAGTAACCGTATTAAATTCATTTAAATGATCTACAATAGACCCACCTTCTGACATCTTCATATTAAATAATCTCTTCATTAGAAATACCTTATTCAACACCGAGGGTTTTTCATACAATTTGGCCAACGCGTCCATCAAACCCTTCATTGCCTTTTCTTTCGAAATATTGAAAGCCACCAATGCTGCCAGGCTCAGCCGTATCGTTCCTAGAGCCTTTCTATCAAGAATATCCCATTCTTCATCCTTCATGGCCGTCAACTTATTTTCTACTCCACTCAATGGTAGGAATAGATCCTTCTGATATAAATTGTCTTCCATCTGCATCTTCCATAACTGGTAGTTTTGGCCATTAAATTTCTCGACCCTAAACTTTCCATCTTTCGACATTGCTCCCACTTGAACCAGGAACCCTCTTTTCCTACGAGTTACCTTACGCTCTGATACCAGTTGTTAGAAAAAAAGGACTGCGGAGCAATAAAATAAAACAAATGTAGAAACAAAACACAAAAGACACACAATACAAGAGAGACACAGATTTACGTGATTCACCTAGTGTGGGCTACGTCCACTAGAGAAATTGCCAGGTCCTTCCTTTATTATTATCCAGCAAATGAAGGGATACAACCTACAACAAAACCCGCTATAACTTCCTCTTCTTTCTCTCACAGTCTCCTCTCTCAAAATATAATATTCACCATCATCCATAGCCGCAATACATTTCCCTCATAAAAGAGGGTTGTCTTCTAGGGAAAAAAACCCTAATATAGTCTCTACAGTTAGATCTACGACCTTATAATGAATGGTCCAGATTTACAATGAAATTACAATATACTTTTACAAGGCAATTTTTTCTTCGGGGGCTTTGCCCCCCAACCCCCGCTGGGGGCTTGCTTGCCTCCAGACCCCCCAACAGGGGGGATAGCCCCCTAGACCCCACAGAGGGGGTACCCCCCTTGCACTCCCCTGCATGGAAGAGTGTACATACTTATGGGGTGTAAATACTTCATGGGGTATAAACACGACTGAAAGCAAGGACCTCTGAATCAGGAAGATAATCAGGCTCCACAACCCACATATATGTTGGTTAAAACAACTCTCACACAAAACATGTGTTGAGCCCTTCCATGTACATGATTTGTTTATATGGAAAGTATTAAAACCAATGGCCAAGGGTTGAGGTATTAGGCCCTTGGCCCTTTGGCCACCCAAATGAACTTTATATAAACTTTAATATACAAATTTTCATACATTTATCAATTCATATCGCATGGTGTGTTGTTTTTGGGAGCTTTGTTAAGAATTTTGAGCTATGGAGGCCATGGAGTCGAACCCTATTGACTCCATACTAATTTTATCCAACCATAACTATTAATGGCCAATAAGGGGTCACCACATGGTGGCCTCTCATTGGCTCTTTAAATTCCACATGTTAAACTATGTTTGGAGTCACTTGTCATCATGCGATTGTGATCATTCTTAGATCCTCCTGGACCATTCCTCCCCATTCAAGCCACTTGTCATCATGCGATTGTGATCATTCCCAGATCCTTATAGACCATTCCTCCCCATTGGAATCCTTTTGGACCTCCAAAAGTTTATTCAGCAACTAAGTGATGATAGAATTCCCTCACTCTTCCAATATGCATCCATTTGGATTTACATTGTTTTTCCCCTTTGAGACCAACTCAAATATATTCCACATCAGCTCATTGTGAATTTATGATCCTTCTGTCAAGAATGAAATCTTCCTATATATCATCCAAATACTCTCGAGAAAAATCATCAACTGCTAGAACCTGAATGTTTTCATCTTCATCCATGATCATAGGAGGCTCATAAAGCTTCAAATTATCAAAATTTACCACTGGGTACATTTGCATGTAGGATGATAGATCTAAACGAAAGGAATTAGTACCAATATTCTCTAAGATATTGAACAAACCATATTGGATTGGCCTAAATTGTTTTCCTTCACCTTTCATTCTATATTTTCTTATATGTATCCATACTTGATCACTGACTTCGAAATGATGATCAACACGATTTTTTTCATGCCTTGCCTTGTAGTTCTCTTAGATCTTCCTCAATTGTTCCTATACTACTTGATATACCTACTAAATAGTATGGATGAACCTGTTAGATTTTTCTGTACCATTATTTCCATCTTCTTTACCTTCTTCTCTAAAAACAATTCTATAGGTGATTTGGGAAAGCACCCCAAACATACTTCAAAATGTGTTTTGTTAGTAGATGAATGCATGGCATGATTATAGGAATGTTGGATATAAGGAAACTATTCACCCGATAATTTAGGATGCTTATTGCAGTATCCTTGAATTAGATGTACCATTATTATTTTTACCACCTCTATCTATGATGCAGGTGGATATCGGTGGCCACCCACTTCTTCCAAATGGCTCATGTACAATTTTCATCTTGGTAGTTGTTTTCTAGCTTTTCATTTCCTAAACTTTTGGGGCCTTTTTGAGGCCCTAAAACACATTTTTTTGGCCTGCCGAAATCCCACTATAAAAAAATTCAAAGTGTGACAAAATAATGTGTATTCCTCGGATATTCCTTTCCAACGCACTATCATTCACCTAAAACAAAGATTGTATGAAAAAACTATGACCCTGGGAAGTTGATGTACCAACTTACCCCATTGAGGACCACATGAATTTTGGCGCTCCATATCCTAGGGTTAGGTTTTGTATTTCGAGGTTTTTCCGATTACTTCTTGATGCTAAAGAGGTTGGGAGACCTCATTGTAATGTTCTCATATGAAAGCACGTAGCGACCACATCTCTTCTCATAGATTAGCTACCATCATTTGAGCAATATTGTTTCATTCTGCATTTTACGGTTTCAATAGATTTATTTATTCAATAGAAGCTAAGTTTCATTATATATCTGTTATTTTTCTATGTATATCTACGTTACTGTGATATATATATATGTGTGTGTGTGTGTGTGTGTGTGTGTGTGTGTTTCATTTCGTTCTACTCATAAATCTGGATCAGTGGTCTAAGAGTAGTCTTCTCTTCATTTGTTTCTTTGTGCATGTCCCCAATGAGGTCAGGGTATAAGTAGTTGGTGTAAATTCTAACCTTGTACAAGATCTACTGCAAACAGATATTCAAAAAAAGAACATAAAAGATACAATGGAAAATACAAACATTACACAGAGATTTTTCCCCTGGAAACCCAGACCGAGAAAACCAGCATATTCTATATTCATTCATTGTGTTACAATGTTTACAATACAAAATACATATAGGAGTCAGCAGCATCCAAAAACCTAACCCAATGAACTAGATTAGTTGATGCAGACCTATCGGCCCTCGGGCTGAGATCCACTCACAGGATTGTTCTTTACCTCCTTTGAGTCGAATAGGCTCTTTTGATTCCTTGCTGGAATCTCAATTTAATCGATCCACAGGTCATTTCGGAAGATCTTCTGAGAAAACAACACTAAGTGCAAGCTCCACCCTTTCGTGCGACCACAACGCTATGACCAAGTCCCAATTCCGAGGGTGCTTGTTGCAACTTGCAACTCGCGAGTTCGTGAGTTGAAACTTTGACTCTTCCTCCTCCAATTCTGCGATACCCGAAATCACAAAATGGGTACGGATCTTCTTTTGTTAGCGCCTTTCTTGTGTGACCATAGGCTAGGCTAAGCGCAAAAACCTCTTGCTACTCACACCTTTGCTAGTTGTGGTGTCAAACCTTGGCACCTTCCTTTTAAGAAACCTCGATAAGAGATGTTGACTTTTCTCCTCACGTTCTCGCTACTCAGGACTTCGCAAGTCAAAGGGTTGAACCCTCATTCCCTTATCTCATAAATCCCTGAGACGCGAGAGTAAACAGAGTGTTGAATCCGTCCACTAGGTGACGTGTGTCCACCTGTCTATCACGTGGGCCCCGCCATATGGTTCTTCCATGTGCTCTCTCTTTTGCCCGGCTCTTGACACTTTGCTACTCGTGAAGTCGAAAATCACTCCTTTCAACCTCCGAACCCCTGAACGCACGATAGGCGATGGGGTTCCTGATCCAACGGTCCTCCCATGACTTGGATACAATGGCTATCCACGCTCCTTGTGATTTCGCGACTTTTCCACTCACAACTTGGAGCACCTAATTCCTAGGCTCTCACCTTGCGAACCTCCGAGTTCGCGAGATCCCTAGATCTCTGCCACCTATCCTCTTCAAATGGACGGTCCCGATCTTCTTGCAACTTAGCCACTTGCGAAGTCAAATGAATTCCTTCTCTGAACCCTGATGTCTGAATCCCTGATAGAGAGGATCTTGGGACACATTCCCTTCCAATTAGACGGCTTATATTCTTTCGCTATTTCAGAATTGTGCACTTTCATGACCTCGCAAATCTTGATGCAAAGGTTTTAAACCTTCAACTCATGAATCCATGAAATGAGATGACGCTAGTGATCCAATGACCCTTGTTGGCTTGGATCCCACGGTCTAATTTCTCCCAAGATGGCACTTGAAGAATGCTTTCCGTAACTCCCCTGCTCCTTTGCAATATCTGACAGACCTCGAAACTTCGCAAATTCTCCATGGAGAATTTCGACCGTCCAATTCCTCCTTGATGATTCCTACGAAATAAACAAAGTGTTCTTTCATGAAACTTATCCACCTACAAAACAATGTCACCGTGCCTCCTTACAACACTTCAGGGCACTATCCCTCTTGAACTTCTCTTCGACAACTTCGAAGACTCTATCCCTTCTAAGCTTGATTGAAAAAAATTATCAAGTCCTTTTGGGGGGAAATTCCTGTGCGCACTCCTTGTAACACTTCTTCAAATACACTCCAAGTATTTGAATTCTTAGACTCTATGCACTCTTTTTTCAGCAGCAGTCCTTCAATTCTTCCCTCATGTTACAAACACTAAGAATCTACTCGGCCAACGCACCCCTTGTACAGCTCCTGTGCTTAACTTGCACTTCTACAAGAATGAGAACAATGTTATCCCTCCTGAGCTTGGAGAGACGAACTCTGACTTTTGTCAACACACACCTTGTGGACAATTTCACTGCACTCCTTGCAGGAAAAGTATTGCTCAGACAGAGAAACAATTGAAACTCATTTCCTTACTCTCCCTCTCTTCAAATTTCAGACATTAAATATGAAATCATACATTCATGCATCAAATAAAATGCATAATAGAGAGTAAACAAGCATATATCAATCAACATGTACAAACACAGAAATAAATTGAACACCATGAGTCTGAACTAAAGATCTTTGCATTAATCCAGAACTTATGTACATGGGTTTTTACTCTACACAACTCTCTACCTCTTCTTCTCTATGCTCTCTTGATTGATTATGCTGCTAATGTTACAATGATACAAGTGAGGGTGTCTATATCCGTTTTCCCTCCGGCTCCTAAAACTGTCTAATCTAAGAATTCAAAGCTACCTACTTACATTTACTAGCATAAATGCCTCTTAGTCCTTCAGATGAGAGTGGGACACTGAAGGTATGATTACAATCTACAAGTATGGTCTTTCTTAATTGTTTCATTTATGTTTGGCATATCAAACTTCAAAACATTTCAAACTATTCATCATGTGCCAAAATGTGTTGGCGTTTGTCCCCTGCTCACTTGGTGTTGGCGATGCTCCTTCATCATACTTCCTCGCTTGAAAATTTTAATGGGCTCCTGTCCATGAGCTCTCACACAGTCTGTCCATGCTTCTGGATTTCTTCTTTGTTCTCCCATCTGACATCTTCAACTCGATGTCCCTTCCACTTGACCAAGTATTCAAAATATTCCCTTCTTTTGGTCCTTTTGCTAACTCTTTTGTCTAGTATGCTTTCCATCTGTAGCTTCTCTACAACTAGCATCTGTTTAGTCCAATAAACCTTTGGGTGTTCACTACCAGCTGTTTCTTCCTCATATTTGTAAGGGTACAAATCTGAGACATTGAATATCATAGAAATTCTGATCCCATTGGGTAATTCAATCTCATAAGAATTTGCCCCAAATTTCTTCAAGACCTTACATGGTCCAATCTTCTTCATCTTCAGTTTTTTATATGTCCCCTTCTGGAACCTTTCCTTTCTTAAATGTGTCAGAATCAAATCACCAACCTCAAATTGAAGTTGTCTCCTATGTTGATCTTCTCTGCACTTATACTCTTGGCTTGAGTTATGCAATCGCTCCTTCACCTGGATGTGAAGTTCCTTCATTGCTTCAACAAAATATTTTGCACTAGCACTTCTTATCTCATCCCATTCTAAATCCCTCAGTTCAGATACTCCTCTTGGCTATGTCCCATAAACAATTTGGAATGGACTCTGCCCTGTGCTTCTATTGATGGAATCATTATAATAAAATTCTGCCTGTGGCAGAATGTTGTCCCACTAATTGTGATGTTCTATCACCAAACTCCTCAACAAGTTTCCCAAACTTCTGTTGAAAACTTCTATCTGTCCATCCATATGAGGATGATAAGCTAAACTAAACGAAAATTTCATTCCCATCTTTTTCAATAAGGTTATCCAGAAGTGTCCCACGAACTTGGTGTCTTGATCCGAAACTATGCTCCTTGGTAAGCCATGAAGTTGAATGACTTCTTTGAAAAACAGATTCGCAATGTGAGTTGCGTCATTGGTTTTCTGACACGGTATAAAATATGCCATCTTATAAAATATATCCTCCACCGAAAAGATCGAATCAAACCCTCTTTGTGTTCTCGGTAGCCCCAATATGAATTCCATGCTTACTGCATCCCACAACCTCTTTGGTATGGGTAATGGTTGATAAAAGCCTGTATTCTACCTCTTTCCTTTTGAATGCTGACAAATTCTACATCTGTCCACGAATCTTTTGATGTCTGCTCTCATTCTTGGCCAATAATATGACTCATTTATCTTTGAGAACGTCTTTTCATGACCGAAATGCCCGGCCAATCCTCCACTACGTTTCTCCTTCAACAGATTCTCCCTCATGGAGCATTTTGAAATACAAAGTTGATTAGCCTTAAATAGTAATCCTTCCTGGATCATGTATTCTGTCCATTGACTTCTGTCCCTAAAAATTGTATTCCTAGCTGCTTCATACGCCTCCTTAAAATATCGATCATCTATGTACATGTCCCTAAGATCATCAAAACCGAGTGTTTTGACTCTGAACTTCTGCAACAACAAAAATTTCATGCTCAAAGCATCAACAAATTTGTTAACAGTTCCAGAAATATGCTTAGTTACTAAAGTAAAGTTTTGCGTGTATTCAACCCATTTTTCATGTCTTTGGTTCAACTTCTCATGTTGAGTCAAAAATTGCAAAGCATGATTGTCACGGTATAAGACAAACTCCTTCGGGATTAAGTAGTGTCTCCACTTCTTCAATACCTGAATAATAGCATATAAATCCTTGTCATACGTGGAGTATTTCACTTTTTCTTCATTCAACTTCTCGCTGAAGTATGCTATCGGCATGTCTTCTTGGCTCAAGATTTCCCCTATTGCAAATCCACTTGCATCACATTTTACCTGAAATGTTTTTTTTAAATCTGGCAACAACAAAATTGGTTGTTCTGTGATTTTCCTTTTCAACAAATTGAAGATTTTCTCAACCTCTTCTATCTAGTGAAAAGATTTATGTCTTTTCTTCACTATGTCCATCATTGGTGCACTAATTCCACTGAAATTCCTGATGAACTTCTGGTAGAAACTATCCAATCCATGAAAACTTCTCACCTCAAATATACTCTTCGGTGATGGCCAATTCTTAATTACCTCCACCTTATCTGGATCCATCATCAACTTGTCTGTAGAAATAACAAAACCCAAATAAAGGATCTATGTCTTCATGAATGAGGATTTCTTCATGTTTATCAACAACTTCTCTTACTGTAGCCTCTCCATCACTATAGCCAAATGTTTCATATTCTCGGTGTCTGTTTTACTGAAAATCAGTATGTCATCAAGGTATACTATGAGAAATTTTCCAATGAAATCCTTCAGGACTTCATTCATCAATCTCATGAAACTTATCGGTGCATTTGTTAGACCAAACAACATGACAAGGCATTCATACAACCCTTCATTGGTTTTGAATGTTGTCTTCCATTCATCACTTTCTCTCATACGCATATGATGATATCCACTTTTCAAATCAATCTTCGAAAAAAAATTGGCCCCACTCAAACAATCCATCGAATCATCCATTCTTGGCAATGGAAATCTATACCTGATGGTTATCTTGTTGATTTATCCTGAGTTAGTACACATCCTCCAACCTCCATCTTTCTTCGGACTGAGCACTGTCGGAACAACACATGGACTCAAGCTTTCTCTAATCAACCCTTTGTCCATAAAATCTTGGACCTGTCTTTTGACCTCTTCATTCTCCTGCGGCGTCAATCTGTACATTTCTTTGTTTGGAAAACTAGCTCAAGGTATGAGATCAATATGATGACTTACACTTCTGATCGGTGGCAATGAATGAGGTAGTTCGTCCACTACTATGTCAACAAACTCTTCCAACAGTTTCTGAACCTCTTCCCATAAATCATCTACCCTTGTACAGGTTAAAACAATTTTAGGCTTCCTGACCACAATGACTTGTGGTTCCTCCTTCTTCTTAACCTCTGTAGGAAGTTCCTTCCCACTCATGAGAAGTACAATGTTGCTTACTTCAGGTTTCACCTATTTGTCCTTAGTCGGCAACAACATGTGAGTTCTCCCATTCTTCTCTAGGGTGTATGTGTTCTTCCTCCCATCATGAATCACATTTCTATCATATTGCCACGATCTACCCAGCAATAGATGACAAACATCCATGGGAATAACATCATAGATTATTTCATCTTTATACCCTCCTATTTTAAATTCAACTAAACATTGTTTAGTGACATTTACCTGATGTCCTTTTTGTAGCCACAAAACTCTGTATGTGCTTGGATGTTCAATCGTCTCCAACTCTAGCTTTTATACCATCTCTGTAGAAATGAGATTCTTTGTGCTATCACTGTCCAAAATGACCTTGCATGCCCTGTCCTTGGTTTTGCAAGCAGTCCGAAAAAGACTGTTCCTTTTCATTGAACTCTCCACCTCCTTCTCTGGTGTTAAGAGAACTTTTCTCATCACCAGTGATCTTCCGCCTTCATCATCTTCTACCTCAACATTCCTTGTTTGTGATTCGGAAATGTGAGTCTCACCTCCTTCTTTATTCTTATCTGGACATTCATAAGACTTGTGCCCAAACTTTCCACATGTGAAGCATTTCACCACTCCATCTCTTCATCTTCCTCTACCTCTGGTACGAGGAAAAATGTTTCCATCAGCATACTAATCTCTTTGTTTGGTATACTACCCTCTCTGTGAGCTTCCACCTCTCTCAGTTTGAGTCTAAGGTTTCTTCCACTCTTCCTTGGGTTTCTGATTTCTATCCTGGGCAATTTCCTTACCTCTAGCTTGACTTCTGCCTTGGCCTCTTTGACTTTACTTTCGGCTCATATTCTCTTCAGCCTTCAAAGCCATCTGATAATCATCTTCCACTATTCAGATGGTCATCATGCTCATCTCATCATGAATGTCGTATCTTAGACCATTCATGTACCTGGCAACCTTTTCATCATCGCTTTCGCGATGACCTACTCTGATGTTCAGCCTGTAGAATTATTTAGTATATTCCTTCATTGACATCAGCTTCTGTCTCAAATTCTACATTCCTCGAAAAAGAGTAATTTGGTAATCCATGGAAATGAATTTTTCCTTCATCTTCGCGATCATCCTATCCCAACTCTTGATTTTCTGCTTGCCTTTGTAGTGTCTGTCAGCCTGTAGTTCATCCCACCACAATGCTGCATGTCCTTTCAATCTCGTGAAAACATGTTTGACTTTCTTGTCTTCCTCGACATCTTCATAGTCAAAATATGTGTCCAGAGCTCTAATGCAGTCTAGAAGTTCTTCAGCATCCAGGTTTCCCTCATATACTAGAATATCCATTTTTTCCCTAGCACCCATTCTTGCAACAGCCCTAATCAGGCGTTCATTTGCTACATCTTCTGTTGCAACCTCTTCTCCTTCATGTCCATCTTCATCTTCACTTTCAGATTCACTAACATATGCAACATTGGTTGTGCGCCTCTATTTTATTTCCATGTCCATGACTCTAGCGCATATATCATGTATATCTCTTTCCATGGCTGGATTTTGCACCTGCCTACCCCTTTCTCTTCACATCTCCCCTTCCTCTGGTGGATCGGGTGTTTTTCTGTCTCTTCTTCTCGGCAGCATGGAAAATCTTTTTTTTTCCCTGCTACAAAAAGAAAAGAAATCTTTCTGTGCTATTGTACCAACTGACGCAGACCTATCGGCCCTCAGGCCAAGATCCGCTCATAGGATCGTTCTTTACCTCCTTTGAGACAAATCGACTCTTTCGATTCCTTTCTAGAATCTCAATCTAATCGATCCATAGGTCCTTTCGGAAGCTCTCCTGTGAAAACAACACTAGGTGCGAGCTCCGCCCTTTCGTGAAACCACAACGCTATGACCAAGGCCAAATTCTAAGGGCACTTGTCACAAATCACGAGTTTTTGAGTTAAAACTGTGACTCTTCCTCCTCCAATTCTGTGATACCCGAAATCACGAAATGGGTACGGCTCTTCTTTTCTCAGCACCTTCCTTGCGCAACCAATGGCTAGACTAAGTGCTAGCACCTCTTGCTAATCGCACCTTCATGAGTTCTGGCATCAAACCTTAGCACCTTCCTTTTACGAAACCCTGAGAAGTGATGTTGAATTTTCTCCTCGCACTCTCGTTGCTCATGACTTCGCAATTAGAAGGGTTGAACCCTCATTCCCTTATCTCACGAATCCCCGAGACGCAAGAGTCAAGGGAGTGTTGACTCCTTCCACTAGGTGATGTGTGTCCTCCTGTCTATCACATGGGCCCTGCCTTGTGGTTCTTCCATGTGCTCTCTCTTATGCCCTGCTCTCAGCACTTCTCTACTCATGAAGTCGAAAACGACTCCTTTCAACCTCTGAACCCCCGAACGCACGATAGGCGATGGGGTTCCTGATCCAACGGTCCTCTCGTGACCTATATCCAATGCCTATCCACGCTCCTCGTGATTTCACAACTTCACCACTCACAACTTGGAGCACCCAATTACTAGGCTATCACCTTGCGAACCTACGAGTTTGTGAGATCCCTAGATCTTTTCCACCTGTCCTCTTCGAATGGACAGTCCTGATCTTCTCGCGACTTCACCACTCGCGAAGTCAAAGGACTTCCTTCTTTGAACCCCGATGTTGAATCCTTGATAGAGAGGATCTCAAGACACATACCATTCCAATTGGATGTCTCAAATTCTTTCACTATTTCAGAACTTCGCACTTTTGTGACCTTGCGAATATTGATGCAAAGGTTTTAAACCTTCAATTCGCAAATCCACGAAATGATATTACGGGAGTGATCCAACAGCCCTTGTTGGTTGTGATCCCACGGTCTGATTTCTCCCAAGCTGGCACTTGAAGAATGCTTTCCGTAACTCCCCTTCTCCTTTGCAATATCTGACAGACCTCGAAACTTCATGAATTCTCCACAGAGAATTCTGACTGTCCAATTCATCCTTGATGATTCCTATGAAATAAACAAAGTGTTCTTTCAAGAAACTTATCCACCTGCAAAACAACATTGCTGTGCCTCCTTACAACACTTCAAGGTGCTATCCCTCTTGAGCTTCTCTTCGACAACTTCGAAGACTCTATCCCTTCTAAGCTTGATTGAAAAAATTACTCAAGTCCTTTTCGGGGAAAATTCCTGTGCGCACTCCTTGCGGCACTTCTTCAAGTACACTCCAAGTATTTGAATTCTTAGACTGTGCACTCTTTTTGTTGCAGTAGTCCTTCAATTCTTCCCTCAGGTTACAAACTCTGAGAATCTACTCGGCCAGCACACCCCTTGCATGGCTCTTGTTCTTAACTTGCACTTCTGTGAGAATGAGGAAAATGTTATCCCTCCTGAGCTTGTAGAGACGAACTCTAATTTCTGTCAATGCACACCTTGCAGAAAATTTCATTGCATTCCTTCCAGGAAAACTCTTGCTCAGACAGAGAAACAATTGAAACTCATTTCCTTACTCTACCTCTCTTCATATTTCAGACATTAAATATGAAATTATACATTCAAGCATCAAATCAAATGCATAACAGAGAGTAAACAAGCATATATCAATCAACATGTACAAACACAGAAAGCAATTGAACACCATGAGTCTGAACTAAAGATCTTTGTATTAATCCAGAACTTTTGTACATGGGTTTTTACTCTACACAACTCTCTTCTTATTCTTCTCTATGCTCTCTTGTTTGATTATGCTGCTAATTTTACAATGATACAAGTGAGGGTGTCTATATCTATTTTCCCTCTGGCTCCTAAAACTGTCTAATCTAAGAATTCAAAGCTACCTACTTGCATTTACTAGCATAAATGCCTCTTAGTCCTTCAGATGAGAGTGGGATGCTCGAGGTCTGATTACAATCTACAAGTATGATCTTTCTTAATTGTTTCATTTATGTTTGGCGCATCAAACTTCAAAACATTTCAAACAATTCATCATGTGCCAAAATGCGTTGGTGTTTGTCCCCCACTCACTTGTTGTTGGAGATGCCCCTGCATCATACTCCCTCACTTGAAAATTTGCATGGGCTCCTATTCATGAGCTCTCGCATGATCTATCCATGCTTCTAGATTTCTACTTCATTCTCCCAGTTGGCATCTTCAACTGGATGTCCCTTCCACTTGACCAAGTATTCAAAATACTCCCTTCTTCTGGTCCATTTGCTAACTCTTTTGTCCAGTATGCTTTCCATCTGTGGCTTCTCTACAAATGGCATCTGTTTAGTCCACTGAACCTCTAGTTGTTCACTACCTGCTTTTGCTTCCTCAGCTTTGTAAGGGTACAAATCTGAGACATTGAATATCGGAGAAATTCCAATCCCATCGGGTAATTCAATCTCATAAACATTTTCCCCAAATCTCTTCAAGACCTTACATGGTCCAATCTTCTTCATCTTTAGTTTGTTATATGTCCCCTTCGAAAAAATTTCCTTTCTCATATGTGCCAGAATCAAATCACCAACCTCAAATTGAAGTTTTCTCTTGTGTTGATCTTCTCTGCGCTTATACTCTTGGCTCGTGTTCTACAATTGCTCCTTCACCTGGCTGTGAAGTTCCTTCATTGCTTCAGCAAAATCTTCTGCACTAGCACTTCTTATCTCATCCCATTCTGAATCTCTCAGTTCAAATACTCCTCTTGGTTGTGTCCCATAAAAAATTTGGAATGGACTCTACCATGTGCTTCTATTGATGGAATCATTATAAGGAAATTCCGCCTGTGGCAGAATGTTGTCCCACTGACTATGATGTTATGTCAGCAAACTCCTCATCAAGTCTCCCAAACTTCTGTTGACAACTTTTGTCTTTCCATCCATCTGAGGATGATAATATGAACTGAATGACAAGTTCATTCCTAGATTTTTCCATAAGGTCCTCCAGAAGTGTCCCACAAGCTTGGTGTCTTGATCTGAAACTATGCTCCTTGGTAAGTCGTGAAGTCGAATGACTTCTTTGAAAAACAGATTCGCAATGTGAGTTGCGTCACTGGTTTTCTGACATGGTATAAAATGTGTCATCTTAGGAAATCTATCTACCACCAAAAATATCAAGTCAAACCCTCTTTGTGTTCTCAGTAGCCCCAATATGAAGTCCATGCTTACTGCATCCCACGGCCTCTCTCGTAGGGGTAACGGTTGATAAAATCCTCCATTCTACCTCTTTCCTTTTGAATGATGACAAATTCTACATCTGTCCATGAATATTTTGACACCTGTTCTCATTCCTAGCCAATAATATGACTCATTTATCTTTGAGAACATTTTGTCATGACTGAAATTCCCGGCCAATCCTCCACTGTGTTTCTCCTTCAACAGATTCTCCCTCATGGAGCATTTTGGGATACAAAGTTGATTACCCTTAAATAGTAATCTTTCCTGGATCATGTATTCTGTCCATTGACTTCTATCCCTGAGAATTGGATTCTCGACTGCTTCATAAGCCTCCTTAAAATCTGGATCATCTCTGTACATGTCCCTGAGATCATCAAAACCCATTGTTTTGACTCTGAACTCCTGCAACAGGAAACATTTCCTGCTCAAAGCATCAACAACTTTGTTAGTAGTTCCAGAAATATGCTTAGTTACAAAAGTAAAGTTTTCCATGTATTCAACCCATTTTCCATGTCTTTGTTTCAACTTCTCTTGTTGAGTCACAAATTGCAAAGCATGATTGTCACTGTATAAGACAAACTCCTTCGGGATTAAGTAGTGTATCCACATCTTCAATGCCTGAATAATAGCATAGAACTCCTTGTCATATGTGGAGTATTTCACTTTTGCTTCATTCAGCTTCTCGTTGAAGTATGCTATCGGCTTGTCTTCTTGGCTGAAGACTGCCCCTATTGAAAATCCACTTGCATCACATTTTACCTGAAATGTCTTTTTAAAATCCGGCAACACCAAAATTGGTTGTTCTGTGATTTTCCTTTTCAACAAATTGAAGCTTTTCTCAGCCTCTTCTGTCTAGTGAAAGGATTTATGTATTTTCTTCACTGTGTCCATCATCGATGCACTAATTCCACTGAAATTCCTGATGAACTTCTGGTAGAAACTATCCAATCCATGAAAATTTCTCACCTCAAATATACTCTTCGGTGATGGCCAATTCTTAATTACCTCCATCTTATCTGGATCCATCCTCAACTTGTCTGCAAAAATAGAAAAACCCAAATAAATGAGCTTTGTCTTCATGAATGAGAATTTCTTCATGTTTATCAACAACTTCTCTTGTTGTAGCCTCTTCATCACTGTAGCCAAATGTTTCATATGCTCGGCCTTCCTTTTACTGAAAATTAGTATGTCGTCAAGGTATACTATGACAAATTTTCCGATGAAATCCTTCAGGACTTCATTCATCAATCTCAAGAAAGTTCTCGACGCATTTGTTAGACCAAATGACATGAAAAGCCATTCATACAACCCTTCATTGGTTTTGAATGCTGTCTTCCATTCATCACCTTCTCTCATACGAATCTGGTGATATCCACTATTCAAATCAATCTTTGAAATTTTTTTGGCCCCACTCAAGCAATCCATCAAATCATCCATTCTTGGCGATGGAAATCTGTACCTGGTGGTTATCTTGTTGATTGCTCTTGAGTCAATACACATCCTCCAACCTCTGTCTTTCTTTGGACTGAGCACTATCGGAATAGCACATGGACTCAAGCTTTCTCTAATCAACCCTTTGTCCATTAAATCCTGGACCTGTCTTTTGACCTCTTCATTCTCTTGCAACGTCAATCTGTGCACTACTTTGTTTGGTAAACTAGCTTCAGGTATGAGATCATTATGATGACTTACACTTATGATCCATGGTGACGAACGAGGTAGTTCGTCCACTACTATGTCAACAAACTCTTCCTACAGTTTCTGAACCTCTTCTGGTAAATCATCTACCCTTGTACAGGTTAAAACAATTTTAGGCTTCCTGACCACAATGAATTGTGATTCCTCCTTCTTCTTAACCTCTGTAAGAAGTTCCTTCCCACTCATGAGAAGTATAGTGTTGCTTACTTCAGGTTTTACCTCTTTGTCCTTAATCGACAACAACATGTGAGTTCTCCCATTCTTCTCTAGGGTGTGTGTGTTCTTCCTCCCATCATGAATCACATTTCTGTCATATTTCCATGGTATTCCCAACAATAGATGGAAAACATCCATGGGAATAACATACATAGTATTTCATCTTTATACCCTCCTATTTTAAATTCAACTAAACATTGTTTAGTGGCATTTACCTGATGTTCTTTTTGTAGCCACGAAACTCTGTATGGGCTTGGATGTTCAATCATCTCCAACTCTAGATTTTCTACAATCTCTGTAGAGAGGAGATAATCTATGCTACCACTATCTACAATGAACTTGCATACCCTGTCCTTGGTTTTGCAAACAATCCAAAAAAGATTATTCGTTTGCACTGAACTCTCCACCTCCTTCTCTGGTGTTAAGAGAACTTTTCTCATCACCACTAATCTTCTACCTTCAACATCTTCTACCTCAACATTACTTCTTTGTGCTTCAGCAATGTGAGTCTGACCTCCTTCTTTCTTCTTATCTGGACATTCATAAGACTTGTGTCCAACCTTTCCACATGTGAAGCATTTCACCACTCCACCTCTTCCTCTTCCTCTCCCTCTGGTATGAGGAAAAATGTTTCCATCAGCATACTGACCTCTCTGTTCAGTATACTTCCCTCTCTGTGAGCTTCCACCTCTCTTAGTTTGAGTCTGAGGTTTCTTCCACTCTTCCTTGCTTTTCTGATTTCTATCATGGTCAACTGCTTTGCCTCTGGCTTGACTTCTGCCTCAACCTCTTTGACTTTTCTTTGGGCTCAACTTCTCTTCAGCCTTCAGATCCATATGATAAGAATATTCCACCATTCGGATGGTCATCATGCTCATCTCATCCTGAATGTCGTATCTCAGACCATTCATGTACCTAGCAACCTTTTCATCATCGCTTTTGCGATTACCTACCCTGATGTTTAGCCTGTAGAATTCTTCAGTATATTCCTTCACTGACATCAGCTTCTGTCTCAAATTCTACATTCTTCAAAATAGAGTAATTTGGTAATCCCTGGGAATGAATTTTACCTTCATCTTCGCAATCATCCTATCCCAACTCTTGATTTTCTGCTTGCTTTTGCAGCGTCTGTCAGCTTGTAGTTCATCCCACCACAATGTTGCATGTAATTTAAATCTTGTGATAACATGTTTGACTTTCTTGTCTTCCTTGACATCTTCATAGTCAAAATATGTGTCCAGAGCTCTAATCTAGTCTAGAATTTCTTCAGCATCCAGGTTTCCTTCATATACTAGAATATCCATTTTTTTCCTAGCACACATTCTTGCAATAGCCCTAATCAGGTGTTGATTTGTTGCATCTTCTGCTGCAACTTCTTCTCCTTCATGTCCAGCTTCATCTTCACTTTCAGATTCACTGACATCACCAACATCGGTTGTGCGCCTCTGTTTTATTTCCATGTCCACGACTCTGGCATGTAGATCATGTATATCTCTTTCCATGGCTGGATTTTGCACTTGCCTACCCCTTTCTCTTTACATCTCCCCTTCCTCTGACGGATCGGGTGTTTGTCTATATCTTATGCTCGGTGGCATGGAAAATATTCTTTTTTTTTCCCTGCTATAGAAAGCAAAGAAATCTTTCTTTTCTCTAGTACCAACTAACGCAGACCTATCAGCCCTCAGGCTAAGATCCACTCATAGGATTGTTCTTTACCTCCTTTGAGTCGAATCGTCTCTTTCAATTCCTTGCTAGAATCTCAATTTAATCGATCCATAGGTCCTTTCGGAAGCTCTCCTGTGCAAACAATGCTAGGCGCGAGCTCCACCCTTTCATGCAACCACAGCGCTATGACCAAGGCCAAATTTTGAGGGCACTTGTCGCAACTCGCTTGTTTGTGAGTTGAAACTCTTAATCTTCCTCCTCCAATTCTGCGATACTCGAAATCAAAAAATCGGTACGAATCTTATTTTGTTAGCACCTTCATTGCACGACCACCAGCTAGGCTAAGCACTAGCACCTCTCGATACTCGCACCTTCCCGAGTTGTGGCATCAAACCTTGGCACCTTCCTTTTACAAGACCCCGAGAAGCGATGTTGACTTTTCTCCTCGCGTTCTCACTGCTCGTGACTTCGCAAGTCGAAGGGTTGAACCCTCATTCCCTTATCTCACAAATCCTCTAGACGCGAGAGTCAAGGGAGTGTTGACTCCTTCCACAAGGTGATGTGTGTCCGCCTGTCTATTTCGTGGGACTTGCCTTGTGGTTGTGCCACGTGCTGTCTCTTGTGCTCGGATCTCGACACTTCACTACTCGTGAAGTTGAAAATGACTCCTTTCAACCTCTGAACCCCTAAACACATGATAGGCAATAGGGTTCCTGATCCAACGGTCCTCCCATGACCTAGATCCAACAACTATCCACGCTCCTCGCGATTTCATGACTTCGCTACTCGCGACTTGGAGCACCCAATTCCTGGGCTCTCACCTTGCGAACCTCCAATTTCGCGAGATGCATAGATATCTTCCACCTGTCCTCTTTGAATGGACAATCCCAATATTCTCGCGACTTCGCCACTAGCAAAGTTGAAGGACTTCCTTCTCTGAACCCCGATGTCCAAATCCTCGATAGAGAGGATCTTGTGACATGTGCCCTTCTAATTAGACGGCTCAGATTCTTTCACTATTTTAGAACTTCTCACTTTCATGACCTCATGAATCTTGATGCAAAGGTTTTAAACCTTCAACTCATGAATCCACGAAATGAGATTACGCGAGTGATCCAGTGGCCCTTGTTGGCTTGGATCCCACGGTCTGATTTCTCCTGAGCTGGCACTTGAAGAATGCTTTCTGTAACTCCCCTGTTCCTTTGCAAGATCTGATAGACCTCGGAACTTTGAAAATTATCCATGGAGAATTCCGACCATCCAATTCCTCCTTGATGATTCCTGCAAAATAAACAAAGTGTTCTTTCACAAAACTTATCCACCTACAAAAAAACATCATTGTGCCTCCTTACAACACTTCAAAGTGCTAGCCTTCTTGAGATTCTCTTCAAAAACTTCGAAGACTCTATCCCTTCTGAGCTTGATTGAAAAAAATCCTCAAGTCCTTTTGGGGGAAAATTCCTACGTGCATTCCTTGCGACACTTCTTCAAATACACTCCAAGTATTTGAATTCTTAGACTATGTGAACTCTTTTTATAGCAACAATCCTTCAATTCTTCCCTTAGGTTAGAAACTTGTAGAATCTACTCGGCCAACACACCCCTTGCATAGCTCTTGTGCTTAACTTACACTTTTGCGAGAATGAGAACAATGTTATCCCTCTTGAGCTTGCAGAGACGAACTCTGACTTCTGTCAATGCACACCTTGCAGACAATTTCACTGCACTCCTTGTAGGAAAACTCTTGCTCAGATAGAGAAACAATTGAAACTTATTTCCTTACTCTCCCTCTCTTCAGATTTCAGACATTAAATATGAAATCATACATTCACGCATCAAAGAAAATGAATAACAGAGAGTAAACAAGAATATATCAATCATCATGTACAAACACAAAAAGTAATTTGAACACCATGAGTCTGAACTAAATATCTTTGTATTAATCCAGAACTTTTGTACATGGGTTTTTACTCTACACAGCTCTCTGCTTCTTCTTCTCTATGCTCTCTTGATTGATTATGTTGCTAATGTTACAATGATACAAGTGAGGGTGTCTATATCCATTTTCCCTCCGGATCCTAAAAATGTCTAATCTAAGAACTCAAAGCTACCTACTTACATTTACTAGCATAAATGCCTCTTGGTCCTTCAGACGAGAGCAGGACGCTCAAGGTCTGATTACAATATACAAGTATGCTCTTTCTTAATTGTTTCATTTATGTTTCGTGTATCAAACTTCAAAACATTTCAAAAAATTCATCATGTGCCAAAATGCGTTGGTGTTTGTCCCCCACTCGCTTGTTGTTGGCGATATTCCTGCATCATTAGTCCAAAAACCTAATTCCTTAACCGGAAATAGAAAACCATCGGTAAAGAAACCATGTGCCGAAAAACCACCTAAATATAATGCGGTCTTGAAAAATGTGGTCTCGATGTAGAAAAATGTCCCCCCCCCCTCTAACCCCCCTACACACCTGGCACACACACTCAGACACTACTACTTGTGCAAAGAATATAAGACATACCCAACATTCTCCCACTTGTTGTTTTCTTTGCATATAGGGGGTTACAAGGTTACATAGTCAACAATCTAGGGAAACAATGCCCATGGATCCTCTACACCAAGAGAATTTCTCAGTGCTCACAGATTTTTTTAATGAGTCTGGAACATTCTTGAAAGTTTCCACCTTCATCAGTGATACTTTCTTTTATTCAATCATGTCTCTCACAAGGTGATATTGAACATAAATGTGCTTTGTCTTTGAATGATAAGCAGGGTTCTTCGCCAGAAAAATTGCACTCTGATTGTCACACTCTATCCTTACAACTTGTTGTACCAACCCCATAGTTGAACATAATCTTTGTAACCATATTAATTCCTTACTTGCATGAGTGGTTTCCATGTATTCATATTCTATAGTTGAAAGTTCCACTACAACCTGTCTTTTGCTCATCTAACTTATTGGTCATCCAAACAGGTTAAACACATACCCTCTTGTAGAACTCCTATGATCCAAATCTCTAGACCAGTCCGCATCCACAAAGCCATGTATATCCACCACTCTATCCAATCACGATCTTCCTTCGTAGCGCAATCCATAGCTAGCACTGCCACACAAATACCTGAAAACCCTTTTTACTATTGTCCAATGCTCCTTCCCTGGTTTTGACATATACTTTCTCAAAACTCCTACTGCATGTGCAATGTACGGTCTAGTACATACTATTTCATACATCAAATTGCCAACTGCACTTGCATATGGAACATGAGACATGTCCTCCTCTTCTTCATGTGTTTTGGGACACTGATCTGCAAATAACTTTACACCAACAAGAATAGGAACCTTGACTGGTTTACATTTCTTCATATTAAACCTCTACAATATTGTCTCGACATATTTTCTCTAATTTAACCAGAGTTTCCTCCTTGTTGTTTCCTATCAGATACATGTCATCCACATATAATACCAAATAAATCAAATGATCACCAATTAATTAAAAATACACACAATGATATTCTTTGTTTCTTGTGAAGCCAAGTCCCAGAATATAAGTATCAAAATTTTGATACCACATTCTTGATGATTGTTTTAAACCATACAGGGACTTTTTCATCTTGCATACTAGATCCTTCTTTCCCTTCACAGCATAACCTTCTAGTTGCTTCATATAGATTTCTTCTTCTAGATCCCCATCTAGGAATGTTGTCTTCATTTGTTCTATTTCAAAATCAAAAGAAGCAGCAACATATAACATAAATCTTATGGAGGTTAACTTGGAAACAGGAGAAAAAATCTCACCAAAATCAATTCCCTCAACCTGAGAATAACCCTTTTCTACTAACTGAGCTTTGTGTTTCTCCACTTTTCCTTCTACATTCAACTTATTTTTAAATACTCATTTTCTGCCAATGGGCTTTCTTCCAGTTGGCAACTCCACTAGATCCAAAGCCTCATTCTTATCCAAAGATGTCATTTATTCGTCCATGGCCCTTTTCCAGAGATTTCCATCCTCTGAATCCACTTCCTCCCTAACAGTTCTAGTATCATCATCAGTAATAGACAGAGAAAAATTTGAATGGAAATCAGATGGACTATAACTTTGCGGTAGCCTTCTTTTTCGATCCGATCTCCTCAATACTGGAGTATGAGGATTTTCTTCTTCTGATTCATGTTCTTTTGTAGAGTCTGATTGATCATCCTTTAAATCAAACTCTATCTTCTTTGGTTCTTCATTACTTGGTAGGGATTCTTGTTTAACAATGTCCTTCATTTCTCTAAATACCACATCTCGATTATACACTACCTTCTTAATTTTTGGGTTCCAAATCTTATAAAGTTTGAGACCATCTTTATGTCCATTAAAGATACACTTTTCAGCCTTCTTATCCATCTTACTCATGTTTTCATTTGCAACATGAACATATGCATCACAGCCAAAAACCTTGATATGTGTGAGAGAAGGTTCCTTACCATTACATACCTCTTGTGGAATCTTATCGTCCAATGTTGATGAGCGTGATATGTTGACCAGGTAACATGCAGTACCCACTGCCTCTCCATAAATTTCTTTCCCTAACCCAACACCACTGAGCATGCACCTTGCTTTTTCCATCAGTGTCTTGTTCATCCTTTCTGCAACTCCATTTTGTTGAGGTGTATATGGATTAGTCTTCTGCCTTGCTATACCACACTTCTTACAAAATTCTTCAAATTCATTTCCGCAGAACTCTTTTCCATTATCTATCCTCAACACCTTAATTATTTTCTCTGTTTGATTCTCAACAAGAGCCTTAAAGTCTTTAAACCCGTCAAAGACTTCATATTTATTCCTAAGGAAATATATCCAAGTCTTCCTCAAGAATTCATCTATAAATGAGACATAGTACATAGATTTACCCAATGATGGGACTGACATAGGCCCAAAAACATCATTGTGAACTAGCTATAAAATTCCTTCTGCCCTCGTTGCACCAGAGGGGAATCTTACCCTATTCTACTTTCCATATAGACAATGTTCACATAAATCAAAATCCAGAGACTAGTTAGAGATAACTTCAACCATATCTTTACCATGTAGTAGTCGAAGGCCCTTCTCTCCGATATGTCCTAGTCTTTGGTACCACAGCATAAAATTTTGTGCAAATACTACAGGAGTTCTTTCTTCTTCAAATCCAATATCAGGAACAATGGAACTATTACACCCATCACTAATAGTTCTTCCTTGAAAATTTTACAGAGTTCCAAACCGAACTCCCCTCAGCAACACCATTTCTCCTCGAACCATCCTGCAGGTTTCCTTTTCAAAAATTGTCTTTACCCCTGCATCGTCCATTTTTCTTACATAAATCAAATTTCTGGCCAAACCTGAGATGTGTAGAACACCAGGTAGTGTTTTAATCCTTCCATCTATGAGCCTCAACTTGACCCTTCCTCTTCCTATGATTATGGTTGATAAATCATTACCTAAGAAAACATTACCTCCATCATACCTTTCATATTCACAGAACCACTCCCTGTGGGGAATCATATGAAAGGATGCACCAGATTCAACTCACCATGACTCATGATCTTCATGTGTGCTTGAAGAGGCCAAGTACACATCTCCTCCTTCTTCCTTGTTGGTCTTTTATTCTATAGAAGAATATTCTACAGATCCCTTCTTTTTCTCAACTTTGTATTTACACGGCTTCTTATAGTGCCCTTCTTTTCCACATCTCCAACATATGCTTACAACCTTTTTGGGATATTTAGATCTACCCTTAGACTTAGATATCCCACTTGAGAAATTAGATATATTTATTTCCTGGGAATGTCCTCCTACAAATAATGCATATGTGCTATGTCCTTCCATATTATTTCTTCTCATATTCTCCGACAAGAAGGATGAGACCACTTCTTCAAACTTCAAGGAAGTTGCATTACTACCTATGGCCACAACTACACTATCCCACGAGTCTCGTAAAGAATACAACAAACTGATACATTTATCTTGATCTGAAATTTTAATCTCAACAGATACTAACTAACTTACCACAGTATTGAAGGCGTTCAATTGCTCTCCCACTGAGTCTCCATCTCTCATACTCAGGTTATATAGCTTCTTTCTTAGGAATAGTTTATTTACTAGGGACTTAGACTGATACAAATTCCCCAATGTTTCCCATAAATCCTTGGTTGTATATTCCTCTGACACATTTATTAATAATGAATTAGAGATACACAGTCAGATTGTGCTATTTGCCTTCCGATCCAACTTTTTCCATTCATCTGCAGAAGTTCCTGTAGGTATAGTACTTGGATCTACCATGATCCACTGATCTCTGTCCACCAACAGATCTTCCATATTGCGCTTCCATGGCTCAAAATTTTTCCCATTAAAATTCTTTATCTCCATCTTCAAATTTCATGCCATTTGTTTTCACCTGAAAAATAAATACCGCAAATCTCCCACTGTAACAAGGCTTATAACAGTCCCAAGCCAAACCCTTGACCACAAAGGCATCCCCCTAGAGCCAATAAATCTCTGATACCAAATGTAAATTCTAACCTTGTACAATATCTACTGCAAACAAATATTCAGAAAAAGAGCAGAAAAGATGCAATGGAAAATACAAACATTACACATAAAATTTTCCCCTGGAAACCCAAATTGGGAAAACCAACATATTATCTATTCAATCATTGTGTTACAATGTTTACAATACAAAATACATATAGGAGCCAGTGGCATCCAAAACCTTAATCCAATGAACTGGATTAGTCCAAAACCCTAATTCCTTAATCGGAAATAGAAAACCATCAGCAAAGAAACCATGTGATAAAAAACCACCTAAATATAATGTGGTCTAGAAATATGCGGTCCCGATGCATATTTTTTTTTTTACGAGATGTTGCCCCCTACCCCCGACATGGGGGGATCCACCCCTCTTCACCCCCCTCTAACCCCCCTATGTGCCTAGGGGTTAAATGGACTACTCGTGCAAAGAATATAACACATACCCAACAATTAGGACTCAAACCGGTTTAGCCTTTGCAAGATCTACCTCACCAGAACCGACGACTGCCCATGCGGGAAGAAAAGAGAGATGATGGGGCAGGATATCCCTTTAAATTGTTTCTCAAGGAATCCCTCATGTGAAAAAGGAACAATATTATGGATAAATTTGCACAAATCCTTCGATGACTACCAACATGTGAAGCATCTTCCTTGAGCAGAGGTTTCTCCCCCTTCAAGGTACAGATCAATTCTAATATTCCTATATTTGAAGGTCAAATATATGTGGATTCTATAGAAAAATTGTTAAACCTTCTATAAGGGTATTTTTATTTCCATAACCTTTATGATAGAGAAAAGAGTACATTTTTTCACCTTAAGGTCATACTCCATGTCAAATATTGGTGGGATACTTTCTGTGAGAAAAAGGAAATAGAGGGATATACATTTTTTTTAGTCGCACCCACTTGGGTTTCTTCAACGATGTTATTAAGGAACAATACTGCCCTTTTGGAAGTTATGATGAATTATATACAAGATGGACCACACTATGGTAGGAAAGGGACCGAATAGTGCCAACTAATGTCTTCCATACCTTGTCCACCAAGCTAGCTATCAAATAATCAAAGTGACATCTGGTGCTCAAGTACCACGATGTTTTGCATAGATACATCCAAATAGAAATGGAGTTTTTGGACATCTCTTCCTTGGGTGTGGCCTATCGATATGTTGTAAAAATAGAGAATAAGATTAAATAAAAGATGCACTAATTTGGTTCTGCAAACCTCTAATAGAAGAAGGAAGGACTAGGTGTCCCAAACCCATAGAACAAAGGGTAGAGAAAGGATGGAGAACCTCGGGAAAACTAGTCTAAACTGTAAGAAAAGAAGTACAATGGAAAGACATAGAAATGCATGTTGAAGTGGTGTGAGTTCCATAATATCCCCTAGCATAACACTACTAAATGACACTTAAAATAGTCATTAGTGGTCGAGGTTAAAGCCTTTGAATCATATGCGGACTCCAACTCTGAGATAGAACTGGAAAAAGGGTGACAAACTATTGACTCTAAACCTATTTCCATTGCTTCTACCACCAAGGTCCAGATTGGTGAACCTGATGAACCAAAGGAAGGTGAGTGCCTCTTTCATTCATAGATGTGGGTGAAGGGTAAGTTGTTGCACTTCATCGTTGATAGAAGTAGCCAAAAAAACCTCATCTCAATGGAGGTTGTCAAGCAATTTTCTCATGCAACAACACAACATCCACAACCATACACCATCATATGTCTCTGCCAAGGGAGTAATAGTCATGTCAACCAATAGTGTCTTCTATATTATGGCATCAAGCCCTTTAAAGATGAGGTATTGTGTGATGTCACCCCCCTTTAATTTTGTGATGTTCTTTTGGGACAAAATTATTTATGGAAACTTCATGTTGTATATGAATCTATGCCTCGTAGTGTTATTATTACTTTGGACAAAAAATTGTTCAAGATACCAGAGGTAGTCCCAACTACTACTATTTCCTTGATCTCTACCAAGCAATGCATGAAGGTCACCTCTCATACTGAGAAGTTTGTATTCTTTTTGATTCACACTCAAAGTGATAAGAAGGTTGCAATCACATCCATGACCTTCACAATAGGTCTTTCCACACATCAGAAGCAAGTGGATAAGGTCATGGAGGAACACAAAGACATATTCTCCTCACCCTTTGGGGTACCTTTTCATTTTCAGGTCATGCACTCAATTAATATGATCCCTGATGCACCTCTACACAATGGGATAGTATATCATCAATCTCTGTAAAAAAATGAGGAAATCAAGCACTAGATCCAAGAGTTGCTAAAAAAGGGGCACATACAATCATGCTTGTGTAGAATAAATACATTACCTAGAGACTCTACATTGGTTATCGGGCCCTAAATAAAATCAAAGTCAAGAAATGGTACCTAATTCCCTGAATTGATGATCTCCTTAACCAGATGAAGGGGGAGAAATACTTCAGTAAGATTGATTTGGAGTTCATCTACCACCAGGTCTGAATAGAGGAGACCAATGTATGGAAGCCTACCTTCAAGTCCAATGTAATAACCCAAGGTTGAGCCCCTATTGAATTGTAATGATGTTTAATGATTTCATAGGCTGGTGAGCCAAGTGTTTATAAGCTGGAAGGCTTATGTGTTTATTAGGCCAAAGATCCTAGAGGATAAGGCCTGTGAGACTGATTTTGTATATGTAATTATGCAGATCATTAATAAAAAAAAATACATTGTTGCATGTAGACCAAACAAGAAGAAAGAGTTATGGGGGAATAAGTTCCACTAGGAAGGGAAAGGGAATGGGGATGTGAGACTAGGAAGTAGGGGCTAACCTTGGAGGATTAACCCAAGGGAACATTATAAACGTTTTTCCTAAATTATTAAAGTTTAGGAAATAAACCCTGTTATCTTAAGTTCCTTTGGAGGAGGAATGAACTCCAAGTGGACAGAAATGAACTCCTGTAGAGACAAGTTTCATCTAGGACGCATGTTAGTTATGTGGGAAATTCCATTGTTGTGGGGGTTCACTATCCATTCTTGTCATATTTCCTCAAGAGTTCACTCTCACATTTCTCACCATACTTTCCATTCTTTGTTCCATTCACTCATGCACTGAGAAAGCATGCAGTGATCCAATTATGCTATTTTTGAACCCCTTTTCCATCATGAACCTCTATAATTGTTGAGTCATCCCTTGCCTTACCCGGTTTTACTATTGTGGTTACCAGGTGGACTTAAGAGATGGTTTGAAGAGGTGGGTTTTCAATCCCGTGGATTGAAGAAGTAGGTTGTCGGGCATGTGAGAAACTATCTTCAAGTGAAAGAGTTTTCCAGGGAAGTGATTTATTCTAGAGGGAGTCCAACAACATCTATAGAGCTTTGAAAATTCCTGATTTGGCCTATTGTTGAAGCCCTGCAAGGGAAGTAGAGAAGTCGATGGACTGTGGAATAGTGAAGGTGTATATTCTCAGTGTGGAATAGACTTGTGTGGAATGAGATTCTATGAGCATTGGGAATAAGTAGGTTCCTTGGAGGGAATCCTTCCTGTTTCATTGTCTATATTTCCATAGTATAAGCCTATCCTAGGATTTCCTTTACCCTGGGTGGATTTTAGACCATCTCGGGGGTGACCCACTTCTAATAGTTTGGAGAAGCATGGTCTAAGGCTGGGAGGTTCATGGAAGGTTTGCATGCAGTCCATGGTATTCTCATAAAAATATAAGTACCAATTCTATGTTCATTGTATGTTGTGCATCTTGTACATGTGTTATAATGTTATCAGAATTTCCTGTATCTTTTTCATGTATGTGTTTATTATCACTTTCGCATGAATATGTGTATGAACAAAATGTCTAAATTTGTTTAAATTTGCAATATATATATATATATATGTGTGTGTGTGTGTGTGTGTGTGATCTCAAACAGAGCATGCATATCCTAGTTCTTTAAGACTAGGGTGTTTTATAATCTAGTTTCAAACCAATTTTGTTTTGAGTTAGTGGCATTGTTTTTGTCCTGTGCATCCGGGTATGCACATCCAAACAAGGTATTTTTGAGTGGTTGTTCATGCCCCAACAACTTTCATGAGTATAATGGATGATATCTTACAACCTTTCACCAATTATTTTTTGGTGGTGTATTTGGGTGACATTCTCATCTTCAATAAGATTTTGGTGGAAAATTTGCAACATATTCAACATGTTTTTCACACTCTATGACAAGAGAAGTTATATGCAAATTTGGAAGAATTATCCTTTGGGATGAACAAGGTCTAGTACCTAGGATACATTTTTCATGAGAATGGGGTACACGTCGATCCAACCAAGATGCAGGTCATCCTTACTGGACATCCTCAAACACACTCACTGGGCTTCAAAGTTTCTTAGGACTTGCCAATTTCTATCGTAGGTTCATGTTGGGATTCTCCCACATTGTATGGGACCTTATCCAAGTGACCAGAGGTGGTGGAAAGGAAATTTTTTTATAGTACGAGTCACAACAAAAAGTGTTCAATGATTTGAAGCAACGCTTATGCTCAACCCTAGTGTTGTCATTACCTACCCTGCAAGAACCTTTTGAAATTGAGACAGATGATTCAGACTATGTTGTGGGCGTATTTCTCACTCAGCATGCACATCCCATGGCCTATCATAGTGAGATGCTATTAGATACCATCTGTAAGTACCCCACTTATGACAAAGAAATGTACTCCAATGTACAAGCTTGCCACTAGTGGAGGAATTACATTCTTAGGAAAGAGACAATCATCCACACTGATCATAAGCCTCTATAGTTCATGCAAACACAAGGAAAATTTTAGAATGAATGCCATCATAAGTGGTCCACATACTTGCATAAATTCCATCTCAACGTCAAGTATAAGACAAGGAGCACCAACTACGTCATTGAATGCCTTATTTGACCTCTATTTGTAGCACTAAACATGGTGTTACACTCCTAATGACATGAGACTTGTGGATGGGCCTAACTCTATGAGAAATATATTGACTTAGCAACTACCTACCATATGTTGGGTACAAACACAATTTTTATTGATTTACATCTTTAGGACATGTTTTTGGGCCATCTGGGCCATCACTTCATCCCATCGAGTGAGCAAGAGAAGCTTCTTTAGGAATCTCACTACAATAAGGTGGAAAGATAATTTTGCGTAGAAAATATAGTGGCAGCGTTGTAGCAATGTTTCTATTGGCCAAAAACTTGACAAGATGTAAGAAAGTATATCAGGTCTTTCATGGATTGTGTCATTGTCAAATTGACCATTAAGAAACAAGGTATGTACACCCCTCTTCCTACTCCTGACAATCCCTAGGAATCCATATCGATGGATTACATGTCAAGCCTTCCTTCAGCCAAGTAGGTAAATGACTTTGTTTTCATGCTTATTGATTGATTTTCCAAGATGGAGATTATGACCACCTACAATAAGATCGTCTCAGCAGAGGCCACTGCTAAGATATTATTTGAACAAGTTTACGTACATTTTGGGATACCACAAACCATCATCTCATATCAGGATATTTGGCTCCTCACCACATTCTGGTCGAGCCTCAAGTCACAGCTGGACACCAAGCTCACCAAATCCATGACCTTCCACCCCAAAATGGATGACCAAACCGAGGTCATTAATAAGATGATCATGCATATATTTTTCATTTACAGTTACAAGAATCTACACACATGGGATGAGATCCTTCCCTATGTTTAGAACAATTACAATAGATCCATACATACTTGAACCGAACACAACCCCTTTCAGGTAGGGTTGGGATTTCAAGCATTGGGTAACATGGATGTTGCACTACCCCTTGCATCCACATAGGAAGAATCACTCCATGCTCAAAGAGAAGACAAAAACGCTACCTATTTCATTGAAAGAATACACCACATCTTCCAACGGGTTCAAGATATTTTGCAGAGGTCGAATCCCATGTACAAGGAGCTCCATGATCAACACTGAGTGCCCCACCATTTTTAGGTGGGCGATAAATTTTGGTTGCATTTGAATAAAGAACACCTTACAAGACCCCATCGAAAGATTCATCCACTCCTATATGGACCTTACACCATCACCAAGGTTTTGGGTGACAATTATTTTGAGCTCAACATTCCCCCTTTCCTTTGCTTGCATGAAGTGTTTAATGTGGACATCCTCCAGCCATAATTTCCACCATTATTGGACACCTCATAGATAGAAGAAAATTTGGCACCAACATAGCTCAACCTTGAATACATGGAACATTCATCCACTAATCATATCGTGGACACAAAGGTTAAGGTTACTCATGAAAAAAAGCTTCAAATTTATTGTGTTGTCAAAATGGGGCTATTCCTGCATGAAGGCAAGTGGCTTAGAAGGGGCCAAACTCAACATAAATTTCGTCATTTGATTAGGGAAATAAAATCAATGGATGACATTGCTTCCTAAATGGGGAATATTGATTGAGGTGGATATCATTGGCCATCCATCTCTTCCAACTGGCTCACATATATTTTTCATCTTGGTAGTTTTTTTCTAGCTTTTCGGGTCCTAATATTTAGGGGTCATTTTGAGGCCCTAAATAATGTTTTTTGGGCCCACCATAGTCACATTAGAAATTGTAACACACCCACTATCGTAATTTTTTTTTTTTTT
>JZKD02S1848512.1:81703-111631 GCA_000966675.3 Picea glauca | reverse complement strand
TTATTATAATCATACTTAGTATCTTGTAAATATATAATAGTTAGTAGTTTATAGTTAGATTAGTATAGTTAAGTTAAGTTTGTTTTTATTAGTTTCTAGTTTCCTTAGTTTAGATTATTTAGCTCAGATCGCTTTCTCTTTGGTTTCCTTCCGAGACCTCAGAGTGGCCAACAGAGCCGTTAAACTCGTCAGGGTGGTCCATACCAAACGGCTTGGGTTATTTAGACAACCCCGGACCGGTTCCACTCTCCCAGTTGATGGATGGACTGTTTCACCCGTCAACAGGTGCTTTGACTTAGTTTTATTGAGTGTGCAGGGTGTTGGACCTTGAGGATGTAGAGGAATCGATGGAACCCCTTGGACTCCGGATTGAGTCAGGGAGTGTGCTATTTGGGTTGATTTATTTACTGTGATATTTCATTGATTTGATGATATGATGTGGACATGTTCTGATATGATTGTTGATGATGCAGGCTGACGATAGCTTGCTGACCAGACTCACATATGGAGTAAAGGGGCCACACACGATTTCCAGAGAGGTTGAGGGAGAGGTGTGTACAGTAGCCCTTCCACATCCTATTAGCACTCCCTCCATGGATCAATCTGTAGGTTAACGATTACCTAGTTCGAGAGGATCCACGATGCCATGAGGGAAGACTATGACAGTCACTCACGATGATTCTAAGGGGTGTGAAATAAGGCAGGGGCCTTATTCCTTAGAGCCCTTGGTCTCCCACAAGTTCACCTGGCGGAGTGTTGACTCCAGAGGTTATATATGTCTACCAATTAGTCAAATTGGCGAGTGGCACCCTTGGATCATGTGGTGCATCCTGAAGGGCACATCGCACAAAGAAATGAACGAGGAGAGTGGCACCCTTGGAGCACGTAGTGCATCCTGAAGAGCACTCCACATTGATGATGATGAAGAAACAAACCTAGATGGTCCTAAGACTTTAATGCCTTAAGAAATCCTTAAACAACTTCCCTAACCAAGTGTCGCCCAGTTCAGAATCTAAGTCATAAGTCTAAAATTTCTCTAGGGTAAAAATTTAGTCTAACCTTAAGAAAAGACCATAAGAATAAAAATAAAAATTTAAACAAAAACCCACTTCAGTGATAGTTTTGTCTTCATAAAATTCTTGGGGTAAATGAAGAGAGTAAGAATTTAATTAGACTAAGGGATTTAAAAATTTGCAAAGAAGAATTATTTCTTAACTTATGAAAGTACAAAAGATATTAAATAAACAATAAAAAGAAAAGATTTAATAATGAAACTGCCATTTTGGGCTTTAATAAAAAGGGGAAAGAAGGGAATAATAAGAATTAGGAAGATAAGTAATGGAAGGAAATTAATAAAGGAAAGATGGGAACTTATGGTAAAAAGCACGGTCAACATAGTAAGGAATCTACAATTAAGAACTTGCTAATATGAGCTAATTTAGTAACATCTTTTTTTTAGGAAAGTATTTATAACATGTAAGGGGATCTAGGAACACCTAGGAGTAAATTTAGGAGCGACTCTAGGTGGGTGAGGGATTTGAGACAATTAATAAATTTAAAGAAAATATTTATTGGAGAAAAGAGGGGGATGGACGACACTTGTGCGATGGAGAATATTTAGAATATTTTATTGAAACTTAATTTAAAATGTGAATTAGGAATTTGGTGGGTCTCAAAACTCTATAAAAGAAAAGGGATATGAGGAAGAAAGGATGGGCTGTTAGCGTAACGTTACACTGCCAAATTTTTGACTTGAATGATTGCTTGTGAGGAGTTGGGATTTTCTCAGCTCGAATAGGAGTGGTAGCTCGGCCTTGCGAGGCAAGCTGGGAAGCTAGACTTACCTTCTAGATTTTGTGTGGCCCCTTTGCGGCTCAGGGGGCTAAGGGGGAAGTAGAGTACCCCTAGCGATTGGCTGGGAGGTACCCGTGTAGTCTCGACAGTCGGCGAGCAATATTTCACGGAGCGCGCGGACAACCTTCGGAGCAGGCACTTAGGCAAAGATACGCCCTTCGGTAGAATGATAGACAGTGTAGAATGCATGGATAAATCTGTAGGTGCAATAATAGTGGATGTAAATGGATTATTTAATATGTCCGAGCAATCTCCTAAATTTTTGTATCTGAAAATTTTCTTATGACTGAAATCTTATGCTTGAATTTAGAACTAAATTGTTGTCTGTTCAATTTCTGAAGTGTTATGACTGAAATTTGACGGAATTTTACCCGTTTGAAATGCATGTTATGTTTCAAGTTTCACGTCTAAAACGTGTTAAGGGTTGACCTATCTGTACTGCGTTCATGTTAGAGCTTATGCCCACAAATTTTATGAATGAGGTTTTTTTTTGTTAAAATTATTTGAAGAAATTTTATGCAATGAACCATGTTTAGAATTTAGTAATGAATTGGCAGGTAATACAATTTTATGTTAGAATGTATCGGTTCCTTGAGGTTGTGCCTTGTCTGGACAACCAATGCCCTAATTCACTTCCTTGCACCTCTGCTACCTATGTGAACTCCACCTGTTTTTGCCCCAGCTAACCATATCATGATCCTGGAGTTTCCTCCTCAGCCACTATGTTAACCTCTTGCAAATTCTCCCCTGCAACTACTTAGGATCGCATTGTGTAAACATTGGAATCCCCCTCCCTCAGTGAACTGCAATCAGTTGCCTGAGACCACCTCTGCAAGTCGCATGGTGTACAGTGGCAGAAGGGTGTCTCTATTACGCGGTCGGTTTAGACTGTCAACTTAACCCTCGTTTCATGCCTTCCCGGTGAGTGTTAACAGATTTGAAATTGATTTTTTTACACGTGTTTGTTGTAGGAAGCTATCCACTTAGTTGGTTTGGTTGTCTCATGGATATAAAGGTGTTAATTCTATTTAAATCTTTCTCCTTTCTTCTCCTGGTAAAAAAAAAAAAAACTTCAGGAAAATTTGACCCTGGCGTTGTTATTCAGTAATTACTGACCCAACGACAACCAACTTATTCTTTTCACAAATGGATGACCCACGCTTTAATCCATTTTACCTCGGACTGCGATTTCACATTTTTATTCTGTATCTTTCCATATCGTTGGGCAATTTCGCCTCTGATTTGCCAAACTTACCATCCTTGCCCTGCGTTTAATGCTTGACCGAGAGCTCTCCCATATCCCTAACAGCCGCGTTTACCTGATTTCCTGTCATGTACGTCACTTTGAGCTCGAAAACAATGCATTACTGGAATTTCCAGCGTTACCTTGGGAGTTATACCATACTTCCATTGGGGTTGGCACCTCTGCAATGGATAGGCAAACTGTCTCCATCAATGGGGTGTGCGTGAGGGGTAGTGTTAGTTTAGGCACAGGCTGGACTGTCCCACTTTCCCATTGCCTTAAAAATTTTTAATTTTTGATTTAGACAATGAATCACTCCACGGATATCCATGTCCCAACTCTGAAATTTTTGTTATTACTGTTGTCTGGGAATGCACGCAGAGTTGGGTGATGGCAATTTTATTTGATCGTCCACACTTTTTCAATTGTTGCGATAAGTAGTATTGCCCTTTTTGTGTAGTAAAATTCCCCCTTGAAAACTACCGACAACTTTTTACGCAGCCCTTTATTAACCCTTCTACCTTCCAGAATTTGCGCCTTGAAGAAAACCATAGTAGTTGTCTCAGAATTTAATAATTCCCCTTTATTGTTAATTATTAGATATGTTTATGGAATTTGTCGTTTTTTATGATATAATCTAGCATATTAGTGGCAGAAGCATTGCTATTGTAATGTACATTGTTATAGTAATTAGTAAAAGGCAACTTCATGGTAATTGTTAATTTAATATATAGAGGTAATTTCAATGATTAGTTGAATATGTAAGGGTAATGATATTTCCCATAAATTGAATTGAATGTTAGGGTTAGATCACGTATAAATTGTAGTATTTTTGTGTTTTTTTTATTGCAAGATTGTGTGGTCAAATATAATGACTATGTAATGTTAAGGTAACTAGAAGTGTAAAGTGATCATTAGTTTAAATTACAATGCCATGAAATTCTTCTGCAATCCAATTTATAATATGTTCCCATTTGAATTTAATTTATTATGTTATCATCGAATATTTTACTTACGATGTCTTGTAATGAAAGCCATTAGTAGTTTCAATTACAATGCTAATATGGTTCCCATTGAATTTAATTTATTATGATAATCATCGAATATTTAATTGCAATGTCTTGTAAAGAAGCCATTATTAGTTTTAATTACGATGCTAATATGTTTCCCTTTTGAATTTAATTTATTAGGTTAATCAACGATTATTTTATTGACAATAATGAAAGCCATTATTAGTTTACATTACACTGCTATTCTATTATAAAGGAAAATTGTTAGAGATGGAACCTTGAGGACTTTTATACTTTAAGTTTGCATCAAATGAACTGGTGTTAAGGCTAACTTAGATTATACCTTGATGTCATCATGCACCTTAAACATGCGACACTGGGCTCGTATTAGAGGTTTGAATAAATTTTGTTAATTTCCTTATTGGCCTCCTTAATTACCTTTGTCTTGCAATATGATTGTTATTTTTGCAAGGTTATTGTAACTAGAATGAAAAGGTGTTGTTATCTTATGGCAATATTATTGAAGTTTTATGGTTATGGATAACACATAAGATGTAAGGCGCCTGTTATTTCTGCAAAGTTAATGTGATATAAATGTAATGTGTTTATTATTTCATGATAACGTAATTGTAATGGTTATTGTTAATGATGAACTTATATGATGAAATGTTCTTGAATTAAGCACAATAAAATTATTCTGAGGTAGTAAATGAAGGGTGTTGTTCTTTAAATTAATGTGGTATTGGGTTGGTAAACATTTCGTGTGCTTGGTCTGCTTGTGTTGGGCGGGACGTAGACACCTCCATGTTCTTCAGAACAATTGCCATCCCTAAGACCTTAAATGGTTAAAATCAATGGGAACCTGGGCTTGAGAATTGATTGTGTGTCTTGGAGGTCCTAACCATTGCAGGGTAGGATGGGCGGGAAGTCAATATTTTTATGGTCGATTGATGGTCATTTAATTCTTGCAGTACTTGTTGTGCACCTTATGTCATCTTATTGTGATTATCGTGGTTGCGTCTTGTTAGTCGTCCAACGTTGACGTAGAATCGAATGTGTTTGTTTCCCTTGTCTATTCTTGGAATATGATAATGGTTCTTTACCCCAATCTTGTTTAGGGCTCAGAAATCAATACACATTATCCACGTTCCATTTTTCTTTGGAACTAATACAATAGGAGAACCACATGGAGAGGAGATTCGTCTAATGATTCCTTTGTTGAGCAGCTGCTGAACTTGCTTCTTGATTTCTACAAATATATTTCATGTTCAAGCTCTCTTTTAGGAGGCAACCCTTTAGGTTCCTGAAACAACTCATCATAACTAGATATGATGTTTATCAATTCATGCTTATGATTTGTATCAAAGCCTACTAATTCATCTGTTATATCCTATTCTTTACATTTCATTATCACGAGAACAAAATATTTACTTGGACTCACAAGTCTCTTCATTTTCCCTATTATCACTAAAGAAACATTAGTTTTGATGTAATGAGATTTGACAATATATTCAATCCCATCCTTGAGGAGGTGACATTTGTTTTCTTCTCGATAAGACATCCTTCATACCAAATAGATATGGAATACCCAATACAATGTCACAAATTTCAAGAGGAACAACATCTAACTCAACCTCGTCAAAGAACTTAGCTATAGTCACAAGCATGATCTTACACTATTTAGTCACTTGCAAGTTAGCATAGTCATACACCCAACCTAATGGATATGGATTTTTCTGAGGCGTCATTTTCAATCCCAACTTCTTATAAATTTATTCATATATTATATTATCTTGAGATCCACTTTCAATTAAAGTATCTACCTTTGTATGCATGACCCTAACTTTGACATGAAAAATATCGCTCCTTTTCTTCTCATCAATATCACTTTCCGTCTTGGCCAATCAGATTTAAGAATTTGAACTGATAGCTAATATGTATTTTCTTCCTATGGACATTATATTGGATTCATATCAGGAATCTTACCGTATGTAATGAACCTCCCATTTAGTTAAGACATCAAGCCTCACATAACAAGTGCAATTTTTTTTTTTTTTTTTTGTGTAGGAAGGTAATAATGACATTATACTCAACATCACACATGATGACTATCACAACACATGCAACTCACACAAAAACCACATAATGGCCTAACATAAAATCACATCAAGCACCTGGAAGCAATGTATGACATTCAACCGATGAAGAATAAGAATGACTACCCCGCCCATCCTACCCTGCAATGGTTAGGACCTCCAGGACACATAAGCAATGCTCAAGCCCAGGTTCCCATCGATTTTGACCATTTAAAGTCTCAAGGCTAGTGACTGTTATGAGGAACAAGGAGGTGTATACATCCCCCTCCCAAAACAAACAAGTCCAAGCCCACTAAGCTAATGACAACATCAAGATCATCCAAGACACCTTTTCCCACTAAAAATCAAAATTTTATAAATCCTTCAAGAATAATTAAAGTTGACCTTATAAAGTCTTTTACATAAATTAGACATTCAAATATTTTAATTATGCCCATATTGAAAACTATGTTATTTTATATAAAGTAGCATATAATACACACTTACACTCTAACTGTTATAGTAAGGGAATCTAATGAAAGACTTATCTAATGAAAGTATAACTTTGACTACTTACTTCCAATAAAAATCCAAATCTTAAAGGTTTTCAAAAATATTTAAAAAGATATTTTATTGAACATAAAAATTGACATATCTGATATTAGAATCTAATGATAAACTATAACTTTGAAATCTCACTTTCAATAAAATCTTATATCCTTTTTAATAAAATATAAAGACCACCCAAGTATTTCACTTAGGACGAACATTGAAATATTTAATTTCTTGTCCACAATTATGCCCAATAAGTGATCTATGTCCAACAGTGGTAACGCAATCAATGGTAAAACTAAGTCTATTAGAGGATAGTCGTCCAACAATGACATTGCTACACTAAACATATTATATCGTTGTCATTTAAATAAATTGAAATCACAGACAATATATACATGATATAATGTTGAGTTAAGTATCAACAAGCTAAACAAAGTGCACTGGAAATTAATAATACTATATTCTACCACAATTCATCATTGTTAAACAAGGGATGGAGGAATGATGTATAAATAAATAGTCCAACACATACGCTACCAGGTAAGGTAGATAAGTAAAGACATTTTACATTTTAAAGTTTATATCATTTGGGTTATAACTTAAATAAACGTCCAACTGATTTATTCTTTTTTTTTTTTTTAGAAAAAAAAACTAAAATAAAAGAAAGGTTTCCAAGTCGTTTCTTGAGCCAGCTAATTTCTGTCAAAGAAAGGGGATTCAAATAGGAGACCATAGGCAAGGATAGTTTAACAAAGGAAATACCCTTACATTACACCAATAGAAGGCAGGAAGTGGTCGTTCCAGTAGCAGCACCAACATAAGTTTAAAGGGTAAGCCGAGTTCCACTAAGGCATCTGAACAATCATCCACATGGGAGGAACCAGGGAGTAAACACAGTTTCTTTCTAAAGGCTAAAATGACAGGCGATCATGGAGGGCGATTAGAAACTCCAGGTGTAACGCTAACTAGAACGGTATCTTCCTAGGACTTAACAAGATGTCCAGAATGGCGTGGCTGTGACAAAAGCTATAAGAATATGGGTAATAAAAACGATTTGCTAATCACTGAGGGAATCAACCATTCACTTAGATTAAACACTCTGAATTTCTCTGATTTTCTATTCCCCTTTTCTTTGTTGCTGAGTTAATGGAACCAGTAAAAGGGATGAGTTTAACTCACTCACTAAACTACTGAGTTCATGAGCTTCTGGGTAAAATGATGAAGTAAGGCATGGCATCAATTTCGTGGGTACCATGTAGAGGGCAAAATTTGGGAAGTGATAACGCTGGAGCCCCAAAAAAGGAAGGTAAAATTAACCAATGGATCGGTGGATTATGAACCATGGTAGAGTAAAATAGAAGACACAGATTTTATTTCATTTCCATTCCAGTATCCCATTACAACGCAGACTGAGAAATGACACCAATCGTTTATCCAAAATAGTGTACAAACAAAACATAGACTTAGAATTTAATTGTTTCTCCAACTTCAGGATGCCAATATGAAAATGCAGATAGGAATCCATTGGTTTCCCAATGCCATAATACCAAATGTAAAAATGTTGTCATGAAGTCATTTCTTTTTTTTTTGCATTGCCGGAATACCCATACCACACATCATTATATATAAATTTTCTGTCACTCAAATCATTACCACTAGAATTTACTTATCCTAATTCCCTAACCCACCTAGAGTTACTCCTAGAATCACTCCTAGGTGTCTTGATGCATAAGTCATCTGACCCTCACGGTCCGACCCGCTCTCACCAGGACCTTCTTTCACACAGGCCCAAAGAGTTGAAAAACTCTTCCAACTCCTCTCGGGAGTTCTCGCTACCCACAGTAACTCCTCTTGTGATCTCCCCTTGCTCTCAGGAAATCAGGTTTTGCGATATCATGAAACGCGCGAGCACGATTCTTGTGCAATTCAAAACCCCGAACCCCGATGGGTCAAAGGGTCAACGTTCCACTTCAGTCGGGGATTTCCCTATCGGGAAATCGGTGCCTTTGTTGCGGCGATTCACTCGCTCCACAAACCCCAAACTCGGAACCTCGATGCATGTGCACTATCCTCCTGTCACGTCACCTCCTTCACTCATGTGATCGGGAATCGTGGGATCGCGCTTTCACCCGTCGAAATTCTTTGCAACGAAAATTGCCGAACGTCGAATCCCGACCTCCCGGGATCTCATGCCACCTGTCCTGTGGAAATCAGTGGCTCCGATTATTTCGGGAAATTGCAACTCGCAATTTTGATGAACATGAAGCTCTTGCTCTCGTAAATCCTGAATTGACGATATGCAATGACCTAGCGAGTCCTTCCTGCGCCCATGGTTTCCCCTGATCCAACGGTCAGTGGGATTTCACATTTTTCCTCTGTGAACCCTGGCCGTCTATTCTCCTCCTTGGAGATTCTCCTACTCCAAGACTTCAACCTGTTTGAACCTCTCTTGGATATTTTCCCACTGTATTCACAAAGGAGCTACCCTTCCTGAGCTTAATTCCGCTGACTCCTTCAGAGGGTTCGCCCACGCTTTTATCAACATACCTCCAATAGCTCTCGAACTGTTGGGTCCTTCTGATCCTTTGCACCCACCTGCAGCGGGGATCTTCCACTCCCTAAGCTCAGAGTCACCACTGAGACTTCTAGTTCGGTCGACACTTTCCCTGCACGACTCTACCAACCCAATTCAACTTATGGGCAGATGAGAATAAGAGTTCAGTTGTCTAGCCTCATCAACGCACTCTATGCGGATGAATTCCACTGCACTCTATGCAGGAATCTCTTGGCTCAGACAGAGAAACAATTGAAACTCATTATCATCTCTTTCAGACTTCAACTAATCCTCTAAAATCACATGCAAAGCATATTCAAAGCAATTGCATACAAAGGAAACAAACATTCACAAGCACATAAGCACATACACAGAGAAAATAGCACCAGTCATGAAATTGAATCAAAATCTCTTTCTATTAATCCAATCTGTACATGAGGGCTCTCCACAAGTTCTCTGCTCTGCTCTGCTCTTCTTTCTCTGAATGATAATGTTACAATGTACAAAGGAGGGTGTCTATATCCCGTTTCGCTCTCGAATTCTAAAACTATCAAATCTACAATTAAATTCTATCTACCAACATTAAAACTATTAAATGCCTTCCTATATACAATACAATACAAGTGTGCTTCTTTATGAATGGATTCATGAAAGAGCGGCGCAACAATCCCAAAGAATTTCAAAATGTGTGCTGGCATTGTCCAGCTGTTCTTTCTGCTCCACACGCTGGCTCGCTTGATATGTTGTGGATGCTCCTGCATCATACTCCTCGGCTCGAAATATTTCATGGGCTCCTATCAATGAGCTCCTGTACAGTCTGTCCATGCTTTTGTATCACTGCTTCTATCTCCCAGCTGGCATCCTCCACTGGGTGATTCTTCCATTTCACCAGGTATTCAAAATAATGCTTTCGCCTGGTCTTCTTTCCCGCTCATTTGTCTAGTATGTACTCTATATGCAGCTTCTGTGCAACTGATAATTGCTTTTTCCACTAGATCACTGGTTCCTCAATCCCAGTTTCTGCTTCTTTAGCCCTTTATGGGTATAAATCCAAAATGTTGAATATCAGAGATATCCCGATTCCCTCTGGTAGCTCAAGTTCGTATGCATTCTTTCCGAACTTCCTCAGGACTCTACATGGCCCGATTTTCTTCATCTTGAGCTTGTTATATGTTCCCCTCGGGAACCTTTCTTTCCTCAAGTGTGCCAGAACCATGTCCCCAACTTCAAACTAAAGTGGCCTCTTTCGCTGATGGGCTCTGCACTTATATTCTTGATTGGACTTTTGCAGTTGTTGCTTCACTTCCGTGTGAAGTTCCTCCATTGCCTCAGTGAATTCTTCAGCACTAGCGCTGCTAGTTTCAGCCTGTCCTGACTCCCTGAGCTCAAAAACTCCCCTCGGCTTTGTTCCATACAAAATTTGGAATGGGCTTCTTCCTGTACTCCTCTTCACAGAGTCATTGTAAGAAAATTCCGCCTGTGGTAATATTTGGTCCCAACTGCTACGGTGCTCTGTCACCAGGCTTCTCAATAAATCCCCCAGACTTCTATTTACCACCTCTATTTATCCATCCGTCTGTGGATGGTAAGCTGAAATAAAAGCCAAATTAGTCCCTAGCTTCTTCCATAGCGTCCTCCAGAAATGACCTATGAATTTCGTATCCTGATCTGAGACTATGCTTCTCGGCAATCCATGCAGTCTAACAATTTCTTTAAAAAGAAAATTTGCGATGTGGGTCGCATCGCTGGTCTTATGACATGGAATAAAATGTGCCATCTTTGAAAACCTTTCCACCACCACAAATATGGAATCAACTCCTCTCTGTGTCCTCGGCAAACCCAAAACAAAATCCATACTGATCGCCTCCCATGGTCTCTCAGGTATGGGTAATGGTTGGTATAACCCAACATTCTGCTTTCGGACCTTCGCGTGTTGACAAATCCTGCATCTATCAACAAATCTTACAACATCTGCTCGCATGCATGGCCAAAAATACGATTCGCTCAACTTCGCGAATGTTTTTTCATGTCCAAAATGACCTGCTAATCCTCCACTGTGTTTCTCCTTCACTAAATTCTCCCTCATGGAGCAATTTGGAATGCATAGTTGATTGTTCCTAAACAGTAATCCATCCTGGATCATATAATCTATCCACGGACTCCGATCCCTGAGAAATGGGTTCTCAGCTACTTCATACGCTTCTCCAAAGTCTGCATCACCTGCATCCATATCTTTCAGATTTTCAAAACCCAACGTTTTGACTCTGAATTCCTGCAACATCAAACATTTCCTGCTCAAAGCATCAACCACTTTGTTAGCAATTCCTGAAATGTGTTTTATCACAAATGTAAAATTTTGCATGTACTCTACCCATTTGGCATGCTTTTGATTCAACTTATCCTGTTGACTCACAAACTGCAATGCATGATTATCGCTATACAGAACAAATTCTTTAGGTATCAAGTAATGCCTCCACTTCTTTAATGCCTATATAATGGCATAAAATTCCTTATCATACGTGGAGCATTTCATCTTTGCATCATCCAGTTTCTCGCTGAAATATGCCACTGGCCTGTCATCCTGACTTAAGACCCCTCCAACAACATATCCGCTGGTATCACATTTCACCTGAATTGTCTTCTGAAAATCAGGCAACACCAGAATCGGTTGCTCTGTTATCTTTCACTTCAACATATTGAAGCTCCTTTCAGCCTTGGCTATCCAATGAAAAGTCTTGTGCCGTTTCTTCATGGTGTCCATCATTGCGACGCTGATTCCACTGAAATTCCTGATGAATTTCCTGTAGAAACTAGCCAACCCATGGAAACTCCTCACCTCAAAAACATTTCTGGGTGATGGCCAATTCCTTATCACTTCCACCTTTTTAGGGTCCATTTTCAACTCATTCGCTGATATAACAAAGCCCAAATAAATAAGCTCTGTCTTCATGAAGGAACAATTCTTCATGTTGACTAACAACTTCTCCTGATGTAGTCTTCTCACTACAATGGCCAAATGATTCAAATGCTCGGCCTTGGTCTTACTATAGATCAGTATGTCGTCCAGGTACACGACCACAAACTTTCCGATGAATTCCCGCAGGACTTCATTCATCAACCTCATGAATGTGCTCGACACGTTTGTCAAACCAAACGGCATGACCAACCATTCGTACAAAACTTCATTTGTTTTGAATGTTGTCTTCCATTCATCTCCCTCTCTCATGTGAATCTAGTGATATCCGCTCTTGAGATCAATCTTTGAAAAATAATTTGCCCCACTCAGGAAATCCATCAGATCATCCATCCTCGACAGTGGAAATCTATACCTAATGGTGATTTTATTTATCGCTCGGGAGTCTGTACACATTCTCCAGCCTCCATCCTTCTTCGGACTCAGTACTGTCAGAGCAACACATGGACTTAGGCTCTCCCTGACCAGTCCTTTGTCCAGCAGATCCTGTACCTGCTTCTTGACTTCCTCATTCTCCTGAGGTGTCAACCTGTAAGCAGCCTTGTTTGGCAAACTCGCTCCGGGAACGAGGTCAATGTGGTGACTCACACTCCTCATCGGTGGCAATGAACGAGGTAGTTCATCCACGATGATATCAGCGAACTCTCCTAGCAGTTCCTGAATCTCTTCTGGTAAGTCATCCACTCTTGTGCTTGTCAGGACAATTCTCGGCTTCTTGACAACAAGGAAGTGTGGATCTTCATTCTTCTCCATCTCTGTGAGAAGTTCCTTCCCACTCATGAGAAGTATCGTGCTGGTTACTTCCGGCTTCACTTCTTTATCCTTTATCGGAAGCAATGTGTGTGTTTTCCCATCCTTTTCCAAGGTGTATGTGTTCATCCTCCCATCATGAACAACATTTTTGTCATACTGCCATGGTCTACCCAACAATACATGACAGACATCCATGGGAATAACATCACACATAATTTTATCTTTATATTCACCCATTTTAAATTCAACCAAGCATTGTTTGGTAACACTTACTTGGTGTCCTTTCTGCAGCCATGACACTTTGTATGGACTCGGGTGATTAGCTGTCTCCAGCTCCAACTTTTTCACCATCTCAGTCAAAACAAGATTGTCGATGCTTCTGCTGTCCACTATGACCTTGCATTTCCAGCCCTTGTTCTTTCACGTGGTCCTGAACAGTCTGCATCTTTGAGATGCATCTTCCACATCTTTCTCGGGTGTCAAGAGAACTTTGTGTACCATCAATGACTTCCCACTTCCGATGTCTTCATCCTCAGCATCACGCCTCTACGCCTTAGTGATGTGAGCTTCTCCTTCGACTTGTTTTCTCTCTGGACACTCAAATGATTTGTGCCCGTTATTCCCACATGTAAAACATGTGATCACTCCTCCTCTGCCTCTGCCTCGGACTCTAGTTTGCGGAAGAACATTTGCATCAGCATAATCTCCTCGTTGATCAGTCTGTTGTCTCCTCGACTCAACATATGGCTACCTTTGATATGAGGTTCCACCTCTCTCCAGCTTACCCTGAGGTCTCTGCCATTCCTCCTTGGGCTTCTGTGTTCTTTCTTGGGAAACTGTCTTGCCTCTGGGATGACTTCTGCCTCGCCCTCGCTGTCCTTGCTTGTGGCTCATCTTCTCTTTGGATTTTAAAGCCATCTGGTATGCATCCTCAACTGTTCGGATGGTAACCATGCTCAATTCATCCTGAATGTCGTACCTCAGACCATTCATGTATCTTGCCACCTTTTCATCATCGCTCTCCCGATGACCTGCTCTGATATTGAGTCTGTAAAAATCCTCGGTGTACTCCTTCACCGTCATCAACTTCTGTCTCAGGTTCTTCATTTGCCTGAATAGTGTGATCTGGTAATCTAGGGGGATGAATTTCACTTTCATCTTAGCAATCATCCGATCCCAGCTCTTGATTTTCTATTTTCCTTTGTAGTGCCTATCAGCCTGCAACTCATCCCACCATAACGCTACATGTCCCTTTAGCTTAGTAATAGCATGCCTTACCTTCTTGTCCTCTTCGATATCCTCGTAATCTAAGTAGGTGTCGAGTGCTCGGATCCAATCCAACAACTCTTCTGCATTTAGATTCCCCTCATAGACAGGAATGTCCATCTTCGTCTTTGAGCTCATTCTAGAAATGGCTCTGATCAACCGCTCTGTTGATGTGACCTCTTCTGTGACTTCTTCTGTATCATGTCCAACTTCCTCTTCCACCTCGGAATCACTGAACTCTCTAGCACCAGCTCCGCGTCTCTGCACTGTCTCCATCTCCTCAAGCCTTGCTTGGAGATCTCGCATCTGGCGTTCTATTTTCGGATTCCCTGCCGGTCTACCTCTTCTTCGGGCATCCCTGTCTTCACGATCAGGAGACTGTCTCTCCCTTCTCGGCAGCATGGTGTAATTTGCTTCTCTCTGCAACCAGAACAAAGAGAACTCTCAACCTTTCTCTGATACCACTTTATGCGTAAGTCGTCTAACCCTCACGGTCCGACCCGCTCTCACCAGGACCTTCTTTCACACAGGCCCGAAGAGTTGAAGAACTCTTCCAACTCCTCTTGGGAGTTTTCGCTACCCACAGTAACTCCTCCTGCGATCTCCCCTTGCTCTCGGGAAATCGGGTTTCGCGATATCGCGAAACGTGCGAGCACAATTCTTGTGCAATTCAAAACCCCGAACCTCGATGGGTCAAAGGGTCAACATTCCACTTCAGTCAGGGATTTCCCTATTGGGAAATTGGTGCCTTTGTTGCGGCGATTCACTCGCTCCACAAACCCCGAACTCCGAACCCCGATGCACATGCACTATCCTCCTATCACGTCACCTCCTTCACTCATGTGATCGGGAATCGCGGGATTGCGCTTTCACCCGTCGAAATTCTTTGCAATGAAAATTGCCGAATGCCAAATCCCGACCTCCCGGGATCTCGTGCCACCTGTCCTGTGGAAATCAAAAACTCCGATTATTTCGGGAAATCGCAACTCGTGATTTTGACGAACATGAAGCTCTTGCTCTCGTAAGTCCCGAATTGCCAATATGCGATGACCTAGCGAGTCCTTCCTGCGCCCATGGTTTAAACCTCCCGCAACTTTCCCCTGATCCAACGTTCAGCGGGATTTCACATTTTTCCTCTGCGAACCTTGGTCATCTATTCTCCTCCTTGGAGATTCTCCTGCTCCAAGACTTTGACCTGTTTGAACCTCTCCTGGATCTGTTCCCACTGTATTCACAAAGGAACTACCCTTCCCAAGCTTAATTCTGCTGACTCCTTCAGAGGGTTCGCCCACGCTTTTATCAACAGACCTCCAACAGCTCTCGAACTGTTGGGTCCTTCTGATCCCGTGCACTCACCTGCAACGGGGATCTTCCACTCCCTAAGCTCAGAGTCACCACTGAGACTTCTAGTTCAGTCGACACTTTCCCTGCATGACTCTACCAACCCAATTCAACTTCTGGGCAGATGAGAATAAGAGTTCAGTTGTCTAGCCTCATCAACGCACTCTATGCGGATGAATTCCACTGCACTCTATGTAGGAATCTCTTGGCTCAGACAGAGAAACAATTGAAACTCATTCTCATCTCTTTCAGACTTCAACTAATCCTCTGAAATCACATGCAAAGCATATTCAAAGAAATTGCATACAAAGGAAACAAACATTCACAAGCACATAAGCACATACACAGAGAAAACAACACCAGTCATGAAATTGAATCAAAAGCTATTTCTATTAATCCAATCTGTACATGAGGGCTCTCCACAAGTTCTCTGCTTTGCTCTTCTCTGCTTGTTCTGAATGATAATGTTACAATGTACAAAGGAGGGTGTCTATATCCCGTTTCCCTCTCGAATTCTAAAACTATCAAATCTACAATTAAATTCTATCTACCAGCATTAAAACTATTAAATGCCTTCCTATCTACAATACAATACAAGTGCACTTCTTTATGAATGTCTTCATGAAAGAGCGGCGCAACAATCCCAAAGCATTTCGAAATGTGTGCTGGCGATGTCCAGTTGTTCTTTCTGCTCCACGCGCTGGCTCGCTTGATATGTTGTGGATGCTCCTGCATCATGTCCAAAAATTCCCTTACCAGTTTTAAAGGCTTTCCCTATTATTAAATTGCTAAATCAGTTTAAATTAGAAAGCTCTTAGATGGAAGATTATTTACTAAGTTGACTTTCCTCTTTTTCCCTTAAGTTCCCCTTTTTCCCTTTTTATGTTTACCTCTTTTCCTAGTTTCCTAATATTTTAGATTTTCCCTCTTTCCCCTTTTTACTTAGAACTCAAAAGGAAGGTGTGGAAATGAACCCTTTTTCTCTCTTCTTATTTAATTAGTATATTTTAATTTATCAAGGTAATAAAACAATCAATTCCCTTTTCTAAATTTTAAACCAACATATTTTTTTTGAAACAATTTATTTCTTACTCCCTTCATGTTACAAGATTTAACAAAGATCAAAATTATTATTCATGTGGTTTTTATTTTTATTTTTATTACTTTTTTTTATTTTTGTTTGAGAGAGATAAAATTTTACCACTAGCATAGTTTCAACTTAAACCTTAAATTTTCGTATTGGATGACATTTAATTAGGGAGTTTGTTTTAAAAATACTTAACACGTTATTCATCCTAAGGCCATCTAGGTCCATTCCTCTATCATCAACAACACGACGTGCCCTTCAGGACGCACTAGGTGCTCCAAGGGTGCCACTCTCCTAATTTGTTCCCTTGTGCGAAGTGCCCTTTATTATGCACTATGTGCTCTAAGGGTGCCACTCACCTCTTTCATTTTTCTCGTGCGACATGCCCTTCAGGACGCACCACATGCTCCAAGGGTGCCACTCGCCTCTTGACTGACTTGGTAGACATCAATAACCCCTGGAGTCAATACTCTACCAGGTGAACTTGTGGGAGACTAAGGGCCTCTAAGGAATAAGGCCACTGCCTTATTGTGCTCCTCTTAGAATCATCGTGAGTGACTGTCACAGTCTTCCCTCATAGAATCGTGGGTCCTCTCAAACTACATAATCATTAACCTACAGTTCGAGCCATGGCGGGAGTGCTAGTAGGCTGTGGCAGGGCTGTTGTCCACACCTCTCCCTCAACATCTCTGGTAGTCGTGCATGACCCCTTTAATCCACATGTGAGTCTGGTCGGCAAGCTATCATCAGCTTGCATCATCAATAAATCATGTCAGAATATATCCATATCATATCATCTAATCAGATGCACTAATATCATAGTAAAACAATCAAACCCCAATGATACACTCCCTAACTCTATCTGGAGTCCAAGGGGTTCCATCAATGCCTCTACATCGTCGAGGTCCAAAATCCTACACACTAAGTAAACCGAGTCAATAGAACCTATCTATGTCAAAGCGGTAAAATAACATGTCATCAACTCATAACGCCTCATAATCAAAATCAAGAGTTTTAATAGCATAATAATCTGGATCACTTGCGAGCAAGTGTCCTCAAAGAATAAGTTTGCTCAGTGCACTAGAGCGGGATGTTACACCCTAGATCATGATGAGTTGATGAAAAAGTATTCTCCTTCCCTTGATCGTTGGATTTCTTCGGTCATAATTCTGTATGCAGCTTCCAAAACTGTGATTCCTCATGTTTTTTTCTTTTACAATGTCAAGATATAGGTCTTCCTTCATCTTTATTCACTTTGGACGATTTCTTACTCTTCCATTTACCTTTCGATTTCTTCTCGTACTTGAATGGATTCTTATCTTCACTCACATTCTTACCCTTACTAGCCTCTAGATGTGTAGCTTGTACTAACACCTTATTAATGTTAGTAGTACTAGACATTATAATAGTGTGACAAATATATGAGTGAATTCCACCAATTTATTTCATAAGGGTTTCATGATTATACAACAAAATTCCTAGAGATAATGCATTCTTTTTGAATTCCTATGTATATGCCTAAATATTCTAGAGTTTACCCTATCTCATATGATGCCACTCGATCATTTTCATCTGTATATGTGCCACTGGATATAATTTTTTTCTTATATCCTTAGTAAACTTATCCCAACAAGATATTACTTTACTCTTTTTAACTGGATCAACTTGCATATTACACTCCCATCATATTAAGACAATGTCACTTAATCAAAGAGATACTAACTGTATTTTTGCACCCTCATCCATGATTCTTTGAACCCTACAATATACCTATATATGATTAATCCAATTTTCCAATTTATCTACATTCAATTCTCCATCATAGGTTGGCAACTCGAACTTAACATCCAATTTCTGAAAAGCTACTAGACTTGCAATACTTGGCCTTCTACTACTCCTAATGGATATTTGGAAGGACATGGATGAAAACATTGTATTTATCCACGTCCTTCCAAATATTTGGCCTTCTAGTACTCCTAATGCTAGATCATGTAGGATGATTTTATGCCTTCCTTCTAGAGGATCTCTTCCTATCGACTTCAACACATTTTTCTCTAGGATAGGGATATAGAATCATTTTTATTACCTTGGGGATTACAACATATTCCCTCTCTATTGACAGTGGGAATACATCAATGTCACCTAATTGATAGATTCTATTAGGAGTCCGACATCATATCCTTCATTCACACATTTTAGATTGTACTAGGAACCTTAATGCCCATTATCATTATTAGTGGGTTGTATTGCATTTGTTAATGGTATACATCAATGTCTGGTAGTCAATTTTTGTCTCAATGTGTTTGAATCCAACACATTTATTCACATAGTATAGACTTGTACCATGGTGCATTCTTTTGAAGATTTAAGGTGAAGTACAAGCATCACCACTTTTGTGATCCTAACTGACTTGTATTAATTGTACCACTCTATTCAACATTGGTAATTGCAAAGGATCAATTTTTTCATTCCATTGGTTCTAGATATGCTTTATTTGATTCTTGGACATATCTCTAGTTTGTATCCATCTATCGCTATGATCTCCATTTTTTCATGGATCAACTATGTATTTCTCTCATGGCCATGATTACTACTTATATATATGACATGGATCCACTATGTATAGCTTTCATGGACATGGACATCCGTTATGCTTTCATTATTAATGGATCCATAATGTACTTGATTTGATGACCATGATTACATCATACTCAAGCATGGGAATTGCCAACTTGAGAAAAGAGTATATTACTTGTTTCTATTTTAGGTATTATTCATAGATTTGTATTCAACCTCTCCTACCCAATGGCCCCTCCACAATCTCATGACTATTTGTATATTATTTCATCTATCAATTGCTCTTCTAACCTCACACAATAGGGGGAATTTGTTATACCACCATTTGAAACCATATATGCTCATGATGATTCATTTCCCTCAATTACATCCCTTTTCCTCGAACAAATATTTAAAAATCTCATTTGTATTGATGTACACAACTCTCCTTAAATCAAATCATGTACATACCTGACTTGATAGCTAGAAACCTGCGTACATGTTTATTTGGCTCAAAAAATAATAAATCCTAATATTTTGGGCGTAGTTGATGGGATCCCTAGGTCCCTGACCTCTAGTATCCCATTCATAACTACTCCAACTATCAAAAGGGAGTATAAAATAGAGCCTTGGGATGGAGGAAAAAAATATCAAAGAGATGTAGCATTATGCTAGCATTTTCCTTATAGATTGACAAGCCCATGTTTTCCTTTTCTTCTGAGCTTGTCTTCCCCCCTCTGAGAACCCTTGTTTTCAGGTTTTGGATTTCCCCTCATCTCATCAGGAAGAAATATTTTTCTTCCTTGGAACCAATAGAATGCAAATATTTGGAGGTAGTGCTTGTCATCTATGGTATCGGGTGGAGGAACTTGCAGCCTGTTTCCAGGATCGTGTCATAGCGGTTACAGGTTGTAACCATCTCTTTTCTTGTTATTCACAAAAGAAACTTCTTTTTCGTCGATTTCTCTTTGTTAATTCATGATTTTAATAAGATTATTTGTATCTTGTTTTGAATCTAACATAGAAACGTAATTGATTAAATTTAGTTAGTGAGTAGATAAATACTTGTTTGTAGTTTCATACTTATTTGTTTCCAAGATTTTCAGAAGATCGTTGTGAAGGAGTTATGGAGTGAAATACCTTGAGAAATATCGACATCAAACATTGAGTTCCAGGTATGTTAAATTTCTTATATTCCAAAAGTTAGTTATTACAAGTAGTTATTTTTAATTGACTTCATAATTAGAGTTTGAGATAAGTGTTTTGGGACATTGTTCTATTGTGGCCCCTAACCCATATCCATATAACTTAGATTTCCATAACAATAATCACTTAGGATAAGAAATTGTTCCCCAATATAGAGCCACTAATAATACTCCTAGCTCTCTCCATCAACACTCTATTCATCTACTTTTCAACTCCATTCTACTAAAGTGTACATGGGATTTTCTTATGTATTTCCATCCCATTCTCCTTACAAAACTTACCAAACTATATAAAACAAAAATCATTAGCATTATCATTCACTATGAGAAAAACACCTTGTAGCATAGGTTTTTGCGAAGGATTTTAGTATTACAAGATTAGGAAAAAATAAAATAAAAACTCTCCTACAATCTCTATTATTTGTAGTGGAGTTTTTAGTAGAGGTTTTAATGGTTATTCCATATAATTGAAAAAACTTGGGTGGGAAGTTTTTTTTGCAGAGGATTTTCTTTCGGTTGTTTTTTTTGGTGAAACACATCAGTGCATTGTTAAGTAAACTATATTGGTCATTACATAAACCTAAACAACATTGGTTATCTTACAATTGTTACCCACGAGTCCAATTTGTTTGTTGTATGCAACACTGGTGCTTTATTCTTTTATGTATGTTTTGATTCATATTTTTAGTTTCATGCATGATCGATGCTCGTATAAATATTATGCATGAGGTCATTTGTTTTATTATATGGCACACTTGTGCCCATATAATTTGTATGCACTAGTGCCTGTATTAGCATGTGCACCAAAGGGAAGTGAAATTTCAAACATTTAAGGTGAGATGTCAATCCCATTCTTTGTTACTAAGAAACAATAAATATATTATACATAAAGTGTTGGTGCATATATATTGGTAAAGAATTGGTGGATATCAAGATATTTTGAAATGATAAATATAATCGTATGTTATTTCATTTAAAGAAGGAGTGATTTTTTACAATTTCTAACACTAGCGTTTCATTTTAATTAATAGGAACTAGTGTGTATAACTCATAAAATCATAGCATTGACTGAGTTCAAAAGAATATAGTGCACCAATATGTGTATATTTTAATTAATTGATTTTCTACAACTTTTCAATTAATAATATCGAAATCAAATATTTTTTATAATAATATTGATTTTATATATTTTATTATGTTTTAATATAATTTTTGCATTAATGTAATATCCAACTAATTACACCTATTTTATTTGTAACAATGTAAATCATCCATATATTAATTAATTAGAAACACACCATTTTACAACATTTGACAATGCAATAAAATATGAGACTCATTTTATTATATATGGATAAGTGATGCATCATCATACAAAATGGGACAATGTAAAGTTTCACAATAATTAAAACACAACCAATATGTAAATGTTAGACTTATTGGTAACATGTCCTCAGTGGACAATATGTCATGTACATTAAACAAAAACCCTTATTTTCGTAGAAAAATATTCCAAAACATAACTTGCAGTAACATTCAGTTATATGTATTCTCATTCATCACTTGAATTTATATTATCGATCGAGATGCATGAATGCCTCATTTCTTCATCAATTATAGGAGATATTGTACTTTGGTTATTTAACCTAATGTTTTCTCCATTGGCCTTTTTTCTATTTTCCACCTCTTCATTTTCCATGTACAAACAAAAAAATAAAGTGTAATAAGAATAAAGGTATTTATATAAAGTAGAGTATACATGATTGGGTAAATAAAAAAACATACCATAGGAACAATTGTTTCATAAACAATACATATTCTTTTGAAGCGATGTTGCATGTCGTCTCTAAAAATCTCTTATGTTAGATGCACTCCATACTTTATTTTTTGCATGTTTTTTAGTACGCCATGACAAAGAAGAGTCAATATAATTAATATAAAGGTTAAATTAATATAATGAAAAAACAAAATCAATATAGTTAATATAAATTGTTCAATTAAACCTTGATACTTCACAATATACTCACAACCCATACTTAACCCAATTTCTATCAATTCTTTGGTTGGATCTTATTTGTATGTTAGCACCTATTAAAAGACATCAATGTATGAGTGTAAATTAATTATTTAGAAATAAATATCACAAAAAACATGAAATTTTAAGTAAGGATAAAAATTTAAGTACTCACAAATTCTGTGATGAACCCTTTTATTCCTCGACATCATGTCTTATGTTTTGAATGGATTCCATTTTTTTCTTTTATGCAACAAAAAAATTGAAAATTAATATTTCATGTGATAATTAAATTTGATGTACATAAAAGAATAAACTAATGATTGCATACCTGTGTTGTATGTTTTTCTTGGGATGGATCCTCCTATGATGAAATTATGCTCCTTTATTTTACCATTTCCTTATACACTCTTTTGACATCCCCACAACACCTATTGGTTTTTCCCTTGTTTATCCCTTGGAATTTACATGTCATGTATTAACCAACAAACCACATTAGTTTAAACATGTAGATAACTGAAATATATTATTTTTTTAATGCAACCTAAAGAACTTTCCTTATTCTCCTGTTAGGATGAGCTACCATTACACTCGCTAAAACAATTTATTTTCCTTGAACATATGTCGACCATCTTTTATAAAAGCAAGTTGAGGAGTCATCAAATATAAAAACTACTACTATGCATCGATGCAATAATCATATGTATGCACATCGGCATATGATAATCGTGTTCTTACGAATTCAAAAAAAAATTGTTTACAAATTATTATATTCATGTGATGCTATATAAATTAATCTAAGCACTAGTGCATCATTACCATTTGTGGCACACCATTGAAACTGTAAAGAAAATTGAAGCATGACACTTTCGATATTAAAAAAAGAAGTTATTTTCATTTTAAATTCAACTGTACTATTGATAGGAAAATGTGCATTGCTGCACTACTCCTATACAATGTGCACCACTAACTATGAAATCATTTTTTAAAATAAACTGAGAGAGATAGGGTTTGGGATCCAATTCAATGAGTGGTTTCATTGCAATGGATACCAAACACCCCATATTTAAGCAAAAAAACCCTATAAAATTTGTTTCTTAAAAAATATTATAGTTTTGAAATATAGAGAAGGAAACTGAGAGAACTGATAAGGAATCTAGGGATTCCAATATCAAATGTAACAATGAAACCCTTATATTTTTTTGATAATTCATTGAAAATTGTTTGAATAAAATAGGGTAAAGATTGAGATGATCAATAGAAAGAAATCACATACCCAAAATTTCACCTTTGCAAATTTGTACGTTACCTATAACGATCCCTTACAAATTTGTCTCTTCAAAAAATATACCTACTGCAAAGTATTTTCTAGGAAACATATCTTTAAGAAATACCCCCAATGAATTTTTGCAAAATAATGAAATGATGATTATGATTTTTATTAATAAATTCCTAAATTTAAAAAAAAAAAATGAAATTCCTGCTCATTTTTTCGTTGTATATTTCAACACATTTATGATAAATGGGTGTTTTCTTTTTTTAACTTATTTTTATGGTGATATATATATTTTATAGTGCATCGGTGCACTTGAAAGAACATATTTCCAAACATTACATAAAAACACACTGACAAAAAATTTAATTAACAAATGGAAATGCAAACCTTCATAATTAAAGTTTTACGGAGGTTTTTCCTTGATGAAAAATGGGAGGCTACTCTTCGATACATGTCATAATTTAGCACACATACTTGATCACATGCCACTCCCTCAGTTCTCTAGCTTCCATCTCCTCCACCATGAGATGCTCCACTTTTTCTAAGATATTGCCATTGCCATTCTTGTATCCATAATAACTAGAGTCAATTCACATGTAAATATCATACCTAGAAATCCTCTTCTTCTCCTCAGGGTGTTATCTAATAACTCTTTGATATTAGGGAAAAAATTCATAGCCCTAAGGTATATGTATTTGGGGCCTTGATAGTGGTATTGGGAATATCAACTTTGTTCACTTTGAATTTTTCCATATTTTCTCCTACTTTGGCATAACTAGGACCACCAAGCTCTACAATCCGAGCTTTCGAGTGGCATTTTTTCCTGATCAACAAGGAAGGAACCTTAGTTGAAGTATTAATTATCATAATTTTTTAACCTCAATAATGACACAAGGCCCATATTGTATAGTTAATACAAGTTAAGAAGAACATTTGAAAAAAAATGATGATCCATAAGATTCACCATGCTACCTTATTGTTGAATACTAAGCATTTCCTTGGCCTTGTTCTGCTCCTCTTTGAAATCCTAACTCATGTATTTACTAAGAATCTCCTCTTTCTTATACTCAAAATCCATGTGCTTCATCTCTTTCTCATATAGAAGGGATGCATGCAAAAAAAAAAAAATGTTCTCTCTCTACCGGTGCTTTCCCTTTCCTCGCTCTCCCATTTATTCTACCAAATTATCCTCTTATAAAAATAGGACCAGTTAAACAAAATGGACCACCCTACTCTTGATTGTGAACCTGACATCCCTCTTGATAGAATATATCCTCAAACACTCCCTCAACACTCTAAGATTCATCTCCTCCTCAACAAACTACTCAAATTTCTCCAAGATAATGTCGTTGTCATCCATGTATCCATATTAACGTGTGTCAATTTTCTTGTAAATATCATACCTAGACCTCCTCTTATTTTCTTGAGGGGAATTATACAATATATCTTTGAAATGAGGGCGGAATTTTTCATCTCCTGTGAAAGTCCTCATTGACATCAAAGAGATATTTGATAACCTCCCCAAAATTGAAGAAGAGGAGTTCTAGGTATGATATTTACAATTTAATTTATGCCAGTTAGTATCGATACAAGGAAAATGAAGATGGTATCTTTGAGAAAGTTGAGCATACTACAGAGGAGGATATGTGGGATAGAGAGTAGAGGGAGTGGTAGAGGATCAAGTGTGTCAAGAGTGACGCCAGAATGAAATTCAAGAGAGGGGATTTCACTATCATTAAGTTAGTCCTATTTGAGGAAGAGAAGGATGTGGCGAAAGAAAGAAGAGAGTGAGACAAGGAAAATCAACAATAGAGAGTGTGATTTTTTTTCACATATTCCCCTTCTATATGAGAAAGATCTCAAGAACATGGTTGTGAAGAAGAAGAAGTATTATATTATTAGTAACTACATGAGTGAGGATCTCATGGAGAAGCATGTTGATGCCAAGGAAATTTTTAACATTTTGCGATAAGATATGCTAGTGAATCTTATGAATCATCAATATATTTTTAAAATGTGCTTCTTAACTTCTATTAAATATACAATATGGGCATTAGGTCATTCTTGAGGTTGATAGAGTATTATAATTAAGACATCGACGCAAGTTTCTTTCTTGCTAATAAGGAACAAAGGGAAGTAAAAAGCTTAGCTCGTAAATCTTGGTGGTACTAATTATGCCAAAAGAGGGGCCAAGAGAACTAACTTTGAAGAGAATAAAGTTGATGTACCCAATTCCATTTGTAAGGGACCCAGTTAAAAATACTTCAGAGTTGCGAAATTAGTCTTTGTTGTCAAAGAGATATTTGATAAGCCCCCTAAGGGTAAGAACTAGAGGAAGTATAACTAAGAGATAATTTGCATGTGAATCGGCACTAGTTATTATGGCTATAGGAATGACAAGGATAATAACTTAAAGAAAATTGAGTGACCCATGGAGGACGAGATGCAATCCATAGCATTGAGATAGTGGAAAAGGATGAGTCTGTGTGCTAAATTATGCAAAGAGACGCCAAAGAGTGACCTCCATTTTTTCCTTTACATTAAAGAAAAACCTTTGAAAAATTTAACTATGAAGGTTTGTGTTTGTAGTTTGTCAATTAATTTTTTTTTTGGCCTCTCACTCATGTAAAAATTTATTCGTGTCAATTTGCTACTCCCGTTCCTAATCGTTTGCTCGTTGTCATCATTTATGGTTCACATACAATTATTTTGAAGCATATATATATATATATATATATATATATATATATATATAGAGAGAGAGAGAGAGAGAGAGAGAGAGAGAGAGAGAGAGAGAGAGAATTTAAATTATAAAACACATACATCTATAACCATTTTTTATTTATCAAAAAATAAAATTTATTTATGTTTGCAAATAATTGTAGTGAAGTAATTGGTGTGCCTTTAATAAAAGATATGCATTGTCAACATGAACTCCCTCTTAACATAATCAATCATTTATGAGTCTCTCAACAATATGAGATGCATCTCCTTCTCTGGAGGCCACTCAAATTTCTCCAATATGTTGTCATTTTCATCCATGTAGCCATATTAACTTGTGACAATTTTCTTGTAAATATCATACCCAGACCTTCTCTTCTTCACCTCAGGGGAATTATAGAATATATTTTTTACAGCAGGGAGGAATTTTTCAACTCCTATGAAATTTCTCCCCGATGTCAAAGAGATATTTGATAACCCCCTAGGAATCCAATAACAAGAGCCTATAAGTATGAGATTTAAATTTTAATTTATTCCATTTAGTATGGCTACAAGGGTAATGAATATGGTATCTTTGAGAAAGTTGAGCATCCTGCAAAGGAGGATGAGGTCCAGAGAGATAAGTGAGTCGTATAGGATAGAGTATGTCAAGAGGGAGGCTAGGATAACTTTCAAGAGAGGGGATTTCTCTACCATTAAGTTGATCCTATTCGAGGAAGATAAGGATGTGGTGAAAGAAAGAAGAGAGTGGGACAAGGGAAATCGACAACAAAGAATGTGATAATTTTTTTCACATCTACCCCTTTCACATGAGAAATATATCTACCACAAGGTTTGTGAAGAATAAGAAATAGGAGATTCTTAGTAAATACATGACTGAGGATCTCATGGAGAAGTATGTTGAGGCCAAGGAAATTTTTAATATTTTGTAATAATATATGCTAGTAAATCTTATGAATCATCCATAGTTTTTTCAAATTTTCTTCTTAACTTCTATTAAGTATACAATATGGTCCTTAGGATATTCTTGAGGTTGATAGAGTATTATAATTAAGATATCAACTAGAGTTTATTTCTTTCTAATCAGGAAAAAAATGGCACTAAAAAGATTATATCATAAAGGTTGGTGGTTCGAACTATGCCAAAGCAGGGGCCAAGAAGACAAACTTTGAAGCAAAGGAAGTTGACATGACCAATTCCACTTGTAAGGGCCCCAATTTAAAATAATTAACAGTTGTGAAATTACTCTTTGTTGTCAAAGTGATATTTGATAAGCCCCTTGAGGCTAAGAAATAGAGGAGGTCTAGCTAAGAGATAATTTACATGTGAATTGACTCTAGTTATTATGGTTATAGGAATGACAAGGATAATATTTTAGATAAAATTGAGTGGCCCATGGAGGATGAGATGTGTTCCATAACATTGAGACAGTGTAAAAGGATTGAGTCTGTGAGCTAAATTATGCAGAGAGACATCAAAGAGTGACCTCCATTTTTTTGTATACATTAAAAAAAAATGTTTGCAAAATTTAACTACTGAGGTTTTCATTTGTATTTTGTCAATTAAATTGTTTTTATTTTTTCCTCACTCATGTAAAAAAATTTACATGTTCATTTGCTATTATTTCTCCTACTTTGTTCTTTGTTGTCATCATTTGTGGTTCACATACAACTATTTTTAAGCATCTATATATATAGCGAGAGAGTGAGAAAATTTAAATTATAAAACACATACATGTATAACCATTTTGTATTTATCAAAAACTGAAATTAATTTATGTTTGCAAAAAAAACGTAGTGAAGTAACCGGTGTGCCTTTAATAAAAGATATGGTGTTATTTATCACAAATCAAGCACCATAGATGGTGATTTATGTTATCTTACACGTCGGTGATACATTATTCATTAAACAAACTCATATTCCTTGTTAAGGTACATGATAAGTTCAATGATTCATGTTCACATTTTGCACAGTTCTCCATATTGTATAGAACAACGGTTATATATTCATGTTCACATTTTGCACAGTTCTCCATATTGTATAGAACAACGGTTATATATTAATAATCAAACACACTAGTATGTTAATTATTATATATGTAGCACGCTTAAGTTTTTATTAGAACACACGAGTAAGATTTTTTCAAAGACGTAGACTCTTCTAAGATAGAGACATCAATAATGCACAACCCCATCCTGGTGCATGGTGCATGGTGTTTAGCGATGCTTTTTGTAGTTGTAATTGCATTCTGAGAAATGATTCTTGTTAATTCATGGGACACATCGTAGGTGGCTTTTATTGTAAATTCACTTAATGCACCTCTTTCCATAGCAATTCGAATGCACAAAGTGCACTATGCAGATGTTTTTGGTTAAATGAAAAAAATGTCAAATTTAAGGTCAATTTTAAATTTTAATTAAAATAAACATGTAACAAACAATTTTCATGGTCTCTTTTCACAAAAGAGTCATTTTTGACTCATAGAGAAAATATGGATTTATTTTTTATTTAAAAAAAAAATAGAAAATATATAAAATCTAGAAGGCTAGTGAGCAAGCAAAACTGTATAGCAATAGAAATGGGGCAGCCATAGAAGGAAGGTAGGCATCGGTGCTTGTGTCAAAGGTTGGAAGAAAAGAAATAAATGTGACAAAGAAATTCCATTTGGTAGTTTTTTCTACCCTTTTGCGTTGTGCGTTCCAATAAGACGCACTAGCTTGATCTTTGTACCTCACCACATCGATACACTTTTTTATTTTATCCCTAGATCGGTGCACCATATATACAGATGCACTAGTGCGTTCAAGTATTAGTAATTCATCATATGGATTTGTGTGTATATATAATAAAATGCGAGGGGATAACATTATTAAGTGTACCGTAATTGTTTTTCGGTGCGCCACTATAGTATATGCATTAGGGTTTTATGGCTTTGTAAGCCCACAATGGAACGTTTATGGATTTTTTAATTAATTATTTTTATTTAATAACCAATTTTTCTAACCTGATATAGTGTGTTTTTTTATACATGCATAGGTATTTTTAGGCTATCGTGAAGCACCATGATACATTTATTTTTTATAAAATAAAAAGCTATTTTTTATCATATTATATTAATAGTGGTTATAAATGCATTTTATTTGTTAAGAATTTAAGTCTTATATTTGTAAGAGAATTGGTACACTTTGATGATTGAGGCACACCAACGTAAAAAACTTCACAAAAATCTCTGGCCACTTCTCTTCACTAAAAATATTTGTAAATAGATAAGGGATAAATTTTTCAGGGAAGTTCTGTAAAAACCTTCACTACAAGGTTTTTTTCTTAGAGTGAATGGGTGAAATCATGAAGGTGGGTTACACTTTTGCTTGTTTTATGACAAAAAAAACTGTATTTTCACAAGTTATTCAACTTCCGACATATAAAAGTATTTTTTTTATTTAG
>JZKD02S1848512.1:29261-61720 GCA_000966675.3 Picea glauca | reverse complement strand
TATCCAAAATGTGACATGTTAGGATGGGGCCCATTGGGGAATACCACCAACTCAGACCCCCCCTCCATTAAAGGTAGAATGGTCAGGGGGGTCCAATATTACCTGTCGGTCATCAATTTGGGCGCCATTCACTAAACCGTAGATCTTGGCGCACTTTTTAATCATGGGGCGCAAGTCATATTTCATTGCAGAAACTAAGGATAACGTGGATTTATGGGTTTTTTGTGCTATTTTCTTTCATTTTGTCACTAAGGGGTTAAAATACAAACTTACAATAATCAAAATAATGAATCTCATACAACATCATGCTTATTTTTATTGAAGGGAAACCAGGTAACCTATGTTCTAACCTAGTTGCCTAACACATTCAACCCAGATTAGATTGTTGGGCTAAAAATTACTCTATCCTAGGGCTATTTGATCAAGTTTAAACAGTTTGATCAAATTTACTCACTAACTAAACTATCTACTTGGCTAAGATTTAAAAGTTTAGCCAAGCCTTATTCACTAACCCTATCAACATAAATTCAAAAAAACTTTACCATGGTTAGACTGTATGGATCAAGCTATTTTTATTGCATGGGGTTTTTATCCTTTTATTTTTATACCCTCTTTTATCTTTTTCTTTCTTTTTCTTTTTCTTTCTTTTTCTTTTCTTTCCTTTTTCTTTTCTTTTTTTCTTATCTTTTCTTTACAAATCACTTGCAGAATGAAACATTATTTGCAACCCAAAATATAGTAAAGGAGTATATTTTTAGTCACCATTTGATACTATATTGAATCATAGGTTTATAAGAGTGGATCCACCTAGGGATGGTACTCTCCTCGTGAAGTGCCAAAAACCTGCTTCCTCATGTCCTGAAATATTTTCTCCAAAGCTTCTTCTTCTATTTGATTCGTTTTATTTTAAAAATTTGGTGGCATTGGCCACTGGCTTAGGGCCTTCTCTGCGTGATTCAACCATATGATGAACATCACCCACACATAATATGCAAGTAAAATAAATTGTTTGTACAATGAGAATGGGTTGCTAGAGCCTTTATTGGGGTGGTAAATAATGCTTCAACATTTTTCCATTCACAGGTCCGCCTGGCAGGTTTGTTCCATCACTGTTCTTGAGAAGAAATTTTGTTATTTCCTTTATATGCCTGAATGGTGTATGAACCCTTCTGTGATCTATATAACTTTCCATGTTTACCCTTATCTTTTTTTTGGATTCCCACTTTAGTACCAGGTCACCTAATTCAAAATCATATTCTTTAGTTCTTCTGTCAAAAATCTTTTTGATGTTTTCCTCGATGAAATGAGTCTTGTTGTATACTTATTCTCTGGAATACTGCAATTGAATCATCTGATTTATTCTTCTTTAAGAATTATTTGGCTCAGTATTTACATCTTGCAAAAATTTCATATCATGTACCCCCAAAGATGTAGGGAAGATTGCTTCAGTGCCACAAACCAACTGGTATCGAGATATACCAATTGACCTCTTAGTGGTTAGTTTGTCAGCCCAAAGTGCGAAAACCAACTTATTATGCCAAGACTTCTTATTTTATCATAGTGTCTTCTTAATAATATTCACCATAGTTTTATTGGAGGACTCAGCCAGCCCATTTCCCTGAGGGTAATAAGATGTGGAGTGTCCCAAAATAATGTGGTACTAGCTAAAAAACTCTATAATCTTTTTGGATCTGAAGGCTGCTCCATTGTTAGTTATGATTTTTCTAGGACATCCAAAACGAGACAAAATATTATTTTCCAATAATTTAATTATAACAAAATCAATGGCTTTCCTGCATGGTACCGCTTTGATACACTTTGTGAAGTAGTCTGTGGCAGTGGTGATCCACCTATGTTGGCCCAAAGAAGGAGGGTGTATCTCTCTGATAAAGTCCAAACCCCATTTTTGGAATGGATCTTCGACTGAGATGGGTTTTAGGGGAAAAGGCAAGGGCTTCTTCTTACCTTAAAAAACTTGGCATTTATGGCATGAGGTGAATTTTTTATGTACATCAACGAACAATGCGGGTCAGTAAAAACTGACTCTGAGAATCATTTTGGCCGTAGTCTTCCAACTTAGATGCCCACCACAGTCCCCTGCATGGAAATCCTGCAGAACCTTGTCAGCTTCATCCTTTAATGGGAAATTAAGAAAGATACCTCCAGGATCTTTCCAATAAATATTACCTTCTAGAATACAAAATTTCAATGCTTTCAATTTCAAAAACCTAGCTGTAGTTTTAGTTAGACCAGAGCGAGATTGTAAATTATGCAGGACAAATATGAGGTTTGTGTACCATGGAAAGTTTAGGAATACCTCTTTCACATTTAGAGTCGCCTTCTCTCCCTGCTCATCTACTACAGCCAAGAAATTAATATCTAAAGAATGGAAATTGGACTCAGCCATCAAATTTTCTAGACCCTAACCTTTGATGAGTTTGGTAGGATTAATCTCTATATCATATTCCAGAATAACAACAATCCAGTTTCCTCTCCTACCATCTGGATTATCCTGAGTCAAGATATCCTTTACAACTACATTTGGACCATAAGCAATTGTGTGGGTGTTATAGAAAGATTTTCCTCACCATTGCAATCTTGCACAGAGGGCCTTTTTCCATTTCCCTATGCAGACTTAGCATCCCTTTTTTATGAATCCAGAGCTAAAAAAAAATTGTTTCCACATATACGCACCCTATCTACTCTACAAGATGCGTATAGGTAGGTTTCTCCACTAAATCCCGTGTACATCAGGATTTGTTCCATAAAATACAAAACTGGAGCCGGGTTTCTATGTCACGATAGGATATCTCTTATCCTTGTCCTTCCATATACTCGAAATGTTTTGACTCGGCCCTTCAGTTGCATTCTAAAGGCTATAAAAGAACAATTTCGAGCTATGGAAAAAAATGAGAAAGCCTTCAACTTTGAGACAAAATTTACTCTAGTAAATTACTTCATAGTAAGTCTGCATCTTTATGTCCCTCAAGTCTAAACACAGTGTTCATCCCCCAAGCTCTTTCCCTATTGTTGAGAGGACCTCATTACCTCTTTCCTATGAGCTTGCATTTGGTGGAGGATTGAAGTGGTAAAGACCCAGTTGGAAGGAATTTGGTTTCTTGGTTTTGAACCATGCTAACATGGAAGTCTGTAATGTTGTCACTTCTGCTGATCAATTATTAAAAGAAATACTCATTTCCCGTCTTATTGGTGTCATGCAAATATATGATTATTATCCATGGGCATATTTGTAATGTTTATTAATGGATTATGTTATCTGATGTGCTAACCCCTTTCATATTATCACTATATACTTTCCCTAGTTTGTTGAGAATTGGTTGTAGGTATAAAGATTTGGGTCAAAGTGTTCAACAGTGGAACATCATCGAACGTTGGATTGAGGTAGGCATATTCCTTATCTGTCACATTAGTTTACATAGCATATGTTGGAATTGAGTTGATTTCTGTAGTCATACATGTCTGTTGTGGTTTACCCTTGGCCATAGAGATTTTTTCCCTCGTAACAGTGGGAATGGAGAATATAGACTCTAAAATCCTTTATGCCTTTCAACAGATCAAAATATTGTTTCTCCACTATATTATAATTCAGTGCAACATCTCTCAGAGATTTGCTGAAAAAGGCTATGGGATCTTCATACCCTTCATTGTTTTTCTTCAATAGTAATGCTTTGATGACGTGTTCAGATGAAAAAGGGAAAAGGTAAAAGTCTTTGGTGTAGTTCGGACTAATCAAAACTGGATCTTGTGTGAGTGCATCATTTACTTTCTCAAATGACTATTTGGATTCAGTGTTCCATCTTATTTTTGTGTCTTTTTTCAGCATATTTGTAATGTTCCTAAGAATTTCAACCAAGTTGGGTATGAATCTCCTTAGGAAGTTTATTTTACCAATGAATGATTGCAACTCTTTAATGTTCCTGGGGTGTTCCACTTTCTGGATGGCCTCTATTCTATTGGGATCTATTTTAATTCCATGTTTAGATATTATGTGTCCCAACATCTTGCCTTCCTCTAAATCAAAAAGCGTTTTCTTGGGATTCAATGAAACCCAAATTTTCTGCACTTCTCAAACACTTGTCTGATATGTTGTAAATGTTCCTCATCAAATTTAGAGTAGACCATCACATCATCTAGATATATGAATAAAAACCTACCAAGATTGTCCACAAAATCAATATCCATAGCTCTTTGGAAAGTGGCACCAATGTTCATCAAACCAAAGGGCATCTTCACATACATGAAAGTTCCCCAAGGTGTGGTGAAGGTTGTTTTCTCCTGATCGTCTGGGTGAACAAAAACCTGGTTATAGCCTAAGAAACCATCTAGTAAGGAGATCCTGCTGGCCCCAACTAACTTTTGTAAGATGTGGTCCATTTTAGGCAAAGGGTAATTGTCTTTGAGGGAGACCTTGTTCACATTTCGAAAATCAATGCAAAGCCTAATTTCACCATTCTTATTTTTGTTAGGAACTAGATTAGAAACCCATTTGGAAAATCTTAAGGGAACTATAATTTTGCCATCGTACATATTGTTAATCTCTTTTTCTATTAGGGGAAGTAACTTGGGATTCATTCTCCTAAGTTTCTATCTGAAATGTTTGTGTTCTTATTTTATTGGGATCTTATGTTGTATGATACTTGTGTCATAAGATTTTAAATCCTCATAACCCCAAGCAAACACATCTACATATTACTTAAACAATTCAATGTATTTTCTTTTTCTCTTAGGGGGTAAAGATTTGGAAAGTTTTATCATCCTGGGTTTTTCCTTTGTTCCTATGTTACATTCTTCAACCTCTTTACCAATAGCTTCAATTTTGGGTTTTTTCGCTACATCGTTAAAATCGAGAAAGTCTTCTAACGGAACTAAACCTCTAGGTAACACATTGTTTTTTAACTATAGAATATCATAATCTACTTCATTTTCATTCAATTCATATGAATCTACTTTATTCACACTACTATTTCAGAAAGAAATTTATTTACATAATCAAAATCATTCTCTAAATCTATATTTTTACATTCGAAATTATTCTTACACTGTAGGAAGTCTTCAATTTGATCATCATCCCCAAATACCTACCAGTATATGATGTTGTCTGGGACAGTTGGTCAGCACTTCACCTCTATTGTGTATTGCCGAGTGGGATGGAAAGATATTTTGCATGTAGTTGTTGACGTAGCCAATCTGTCAGCTAGTATCTTTTGTCCCCTGAGCATTACCTGGAAATCGATTTCTATAAAACATTGAAGGGAATACAAAGCAACATTTTTATAAGCTCTAAGTTTGGGATGTTTATCTGCATACTCACCTTTAATTTTCTTAATAATGAGTTCAGAGTCACCTCTTACAATAATATGTTTGGCACCAACCTTCTTCAATAGTTTTAGGTCGAGCATCAAAGCTTCATACTCAGCTATGTTGTTAGTGCACTGGAAATTCAGTTTGGAAGAGTGGCTCTTTGAATACCTCTATTTGTGATTATTCAACCAAACTCTATCTCCATATCCCTCCTTGCTTACAACTCCATCAAAATCCATACTCCAAAAATCTGCTGCCAGTTCCTCACTTTCTACAGTTTCAATATTTGTTACCTTAGCGATTTCTTTATTTTATTTCAGTTCAGGTGTATCATTTTCCAGTTGAGAAATTTGTCCTTCCAAATCACCATCATTATACAAAATGAAAGAATCTGGATCAGAGTGTGTCGAGCACAGTGGGTAATTGTGCATATTTTCTTGACTGCTAACCATGTGTTTCATCAGAATCTCTCTGTACAACCTTCTTTGTAGTCCAAAAACTAGGATTGTGGCATAAGACATATCTAATTGCAAGGTTCCTTTCAATTTGTCCCCCCAAGGCCTGGATAGAAACATACCATATTTAGGGGGGATTTTTGCAGCCACAACATCCATCACCATTCTATTTGTTGGGATTTGAACCAAGGTGATACATAGATCTTTAATCATCCCTATACATTTGACTTTGTTGGAGTCAAAAGAATGAAAATGCTTGTAGGGCTTGGTGACCTCAAGTCCAAACTTTTCCATCACAGCTTTGGGAATTAGGTTGTGAGAGGCGCCTGAATATAGCATAGCGTTATGTAAGATCAAGTCGTGGATATTCATGCTGATGTAGAAAGGGGGAACAACAATGTTATCAGTTTTACCATCAACTTCAGGGCCAAACAGGAGCTCAAGTTGATCATCAACAAGGTTTACCGTATCCGAGTGATGTGTTGATTCGATATTCAGGGCCTTCATACCCTTCTCTAGTTTGATGCTTAATTCTTTAATCACCTACGACCTGCAAGCATTCTTCCTCATCATCTTGGACAAGGGAATGAGAATTTTCAATTTAGCTATTTCCCCTTCAAGACTGAAAGTAGTGGATTCTTTTTTTAGGCTCTGCACTTATGGTTTATCCATTGTAGTCCTCTAGGCATAAATACTTGGTTGACTAGGTGATGAAACCTCAGTCTGATTTGATCTTTGTAAAATTTTAAGGTTTCTTTTTGCAGGAGATTCAACATTATTCTTCTCAAGGACTTTCTTGGGAGAATTTTCTAAGTTTTTCTTGGTATTGACTATTCTCTTCATTCCGGAAGCCTTCTTTGTTTCAAAAACCTTCTTTGGAGGATTGTCATTTGTCTTCTTGATTCACAAGTTGTACTGCTTGTGGACCTCAATTATGGCATTTTTAAAGGCCTCTTGTTTTGTTTCCTCTACTTCCTCGTTTACCTATGTTTGTGAAAGGAGAAAGAGCTCCTTCTCTTCCTGAGTGAGAAAAATAGATTCATCATCATGGACACCCATAAGGTTTATATGAGTGTCATCTAATTATTCGATTATTTCCTCACCATCATGAGTGTAATTTTCCTGAAGGAGTGGTATGATCTCTTGATTAGGCCCCCTCTGTTCTCTTTGATCTCTAGGATCTCTTTTCCTGATACTGGTGGGATTTCTTTTGAAGTTGGTATTCTGAATCTAAGGAGCAACTTGGTTTTCCCTGGATGGATTTCTGTCGGCTATAGTAAGTCTCTCCATCATTCTCTCCATGGCTCTGGATAGAGAATATAGTTTTGCATCTGAAGAGGAAGTGGAAAGATCTTATTTAATCATGAACCTTCTTTCTATTCTCTGCCTTGCTATTCTAGCTAAAAGATTTCCTTCCATGCTTACTTCATTTTCCTGCATGTCTTCTAGGGTGGCATAATTTCTTTCCCTTAGCCGATATGACATATCAACGTCAAATACACTGGGGAATTTTATTAATGCCAAACCTTGAGGCGATTTGATATCAGCTGGGATTGCATTGTAAAGACTATTGAAACAAGTGCAGTAATCCTACAATGTCTCTCCTTGGTTCCTTCTAATATTCTCAAATTCTGACAGAATCTGGAGAGCATTTTTCGTTACCTGCCATTTGTCGAGAAAACTTTGTTGAAAAGAAGAAAGGTCAACTAAAGTAGAAGGACGTAAATATTTGAACCATTTCTTAACATCCCCAGTCAAGCTTTGTGAAAAAAGTCTCATTTGAACGTCAACTTCATCTACTTCTTGTAAATCAAAATAATCATTCATCTTGTCAATGTGTTTTTGTGCATTAAGAGGTCCAATGCCATCAAATTGAGGAAGTCTAGTTTGATAGTCCTATGGCATGGCGTGCAAGGGAGAAACCAACACCAAGGGAGCATATCTAGATGCCATGATAGGTGGAGGAGGTTGAACAACAACTTGTGTGATTTGAGGGGAAGTGACATAAGTTGTCGAAGTTGAAGGGTTCGGAGGGATGGAGTGAGCTATTTTAGGTTTAACAGAAGATGTGGCAATAGTCAAGGGAGAAAGTTCGACTGACTATTGGAAGTGAGCTTTGTATAGGGCTTGATCAATATTTTCTACTATATTTTCTAACTTGTCAAATTCTCGAAGAAAACGTTGATCAACGTCTGCCCTGGGAGAGAGTATTTTAGGGGTTCTAGGTTGCAGGATGGCTTGATCTAAAACTGTTTAACTCACAAAGATGTCAAATTTTGTTCTAAATAGGATTTGTTAGAAATATATGTCAAACTCAAGATCCTGAAGGGAAACAAGATTCTATGGGAGAGAAGGGGACCTATGAAGAGGAATGTGACTATCAGAACCCTCTGTAGATTTTTTATTTCTCAGTAATTTTTTTGGATTGTCTACTGCTGTTGCAAGTTCTGGATCTGGATGAGATCTAGCGAAAATTATTTTAGGAGCCATAATTTTAATTTTAAAAGAAATTTAAGAAAATTATATACAAAATTTAACAACCTTTGAACATTGTCTCTTTATAAGTTTAGATTTTGTGATTTGTTCAAAAATAAAGTTTGCTTTGTCTAGGGAAAAGAAATCGTAGGATTGAAAGTTTGTTTGTTTCCCCAATATGGTCGCCACTTATGTTAACGCTCTGTAAATTCCTAGAGTTTGTCATGGGGTCGAAGAAATTTATCAGATGTAACTTTATCCGACCACTTCGAAACTGGGATCTAGCCCTGCCAGTTTCAGAGAGGGATCTCTTTGTAAGATTTAAATATGTTTCAGTTTTCAGATATGAGGATAGTTAAATAAATAAGATTGTGTTGTTTGTTTTATAAAATGGTTGAAATATGGTTTACGCATCCATTGGGATATGGGGTCTTCTTTATAAAGTTTGATACCAAAGAACAAATTTTATAAGGCCTTTTCACAGGGTTGGACAATGCAACTGTTGGATCCTTTAAAGTTAAGATGATGGATAACAAAAAAGATGAAATAATCAATTAAACTAAAGAAGAATTTAAAAATTTCTTTGTCATAACATCAGGAGATTAACACTTAGATGTTTAAGAGCCAGAAACATAGTATACGAAGGTAAACTATGCAACTTTAACTTCTTTTAAATGATCATATATAGAAAACACAATTGATTATGAAGATAGAAAAACCATTTGAAGAAGAGAAGTAAACATCACCAACAGTTAACACGCAGGAATCGTGTGAAACGTCCTTTTTATTACTGGTAGATCTCTTGAGAAATATTACAGTTCTTGCATCTTGCTTGGGGGTAAAGATCAACCCTTAGTACTTCGAAGTTGGAATTATTTATAATAATGATTACAAACGACCTTGTCATTAATGATCAGGTTGTGGTGGAGTCTAAATCTAACTAACTAGATAACAAAATAACTAACTAGATAACAAAATAAAAAAATATAGGAACTGCTAATGATCTGTCGGATTCTCTAAGATGATTTTGGGGAAGGTTGTTGGTGAGTCATCAACTTGAATTTGATTGTTTTGCATTGCAAACCTCATCACTTACTCGATCAGAGTGCAAAAATATTCCCATCTCTTTTGACTAGGAATAGTGACATTTAGTAACCTTCTGTAGACTTCATCCATTTCTATATATTTGGTGAAAGTTATCTTGGTGATGAAAATATACTTGATTTCATGTTGGATATTGAGGTCCAAATGCAAATTATCTAGAAATGCATTTCCTGTTATACTACCCTCTATTCCTAAACAATTCGAGCTATCCTTTGCCACCATGGAAATATTTTGCTTGTAGCCAGACAAAGTCATCAACTTGCCCTTTAAAACCAGTTAATTGGGAAGGCCTTTTTTCTACAAAGATTCAAGATTATCCATGTTCTGGGATCTCTCCTCCAACTGCAACATTAGTCCTCTATTGGTAAGAACTTTATTAACCTCAAGGATAGTCTCAATCCTCTCCTCAATTTCTAGACTTTCAAGATCATCTTTAGTCTTCAAATTTAGAAACTTGATGATTTCATTTGCCTCTATGGGCATTTCTCCTAGCTCTCCCTTTTTCCTTTCAATAGCCTGTCTTCTCTTTAACACCAATTCATGCTGCTCGAACATGATCTGAACAAGTGGCCAGATTTATATCATGGATTTTGAGATATCCATCCACTTGTTCTCCTTGGCCTCTTCTAGTGTTTTTCCCACAATAGTTTTCTTTTGCAATTATTGTATTTCTTGCTTAAGTTTTTACGAGGTGTTCTTCTCAGTGTTTTAGATTGCCTAGAATGAGGATTTGAATTTCTAGAGATTCTCTATTTCCTGATTCAATTTTTTAATTTCTACTCCTTGTAGGGTCATCTCTTCCATTGACTTTGCTAGAGCTTCAGATGTCTCTAGAATTGCCACTGGGGCAAATGATGGAAGTTATGCTATGGTAGTTGTTGGTGTTGTTTCTATGATAACTCTTGTAAGGGGAACTGCACTCAGTGGAATGAATTCCATGGGCTCTATATATTCCTTTTCCTTTACCAACCTTTCCAACTTTGCTTCCATCTCCTTGATCTGTGAATTTTTCTCCATGATTAACATTAGAATTTCTTATTTTTGGCCTTTTGTATCGACCGTCTCTTTGGCCTATGAGTCTTCAGTAGCTGGTAGCCTTAATTGATTCCTCAAGGATGCTATGTCAGCATACTTTTTCTTTAGCATCTCTTCAGCTACTTTCACATTTGAGGGGTCATACCCAATTTTTAGTACCAACTCTTCCAAAGACTTGATCCTATTGACTTTTGCAAAAGAAGACACTTTCTCCAGCTTTAATTGAGTTCAAACATTATTTAGGGAAACATGCAACTTTGCAGCAGTTGTGGAAGTGTTTTCCAATGTTCAGAAAACCATTTCTCCAGTCTTCCTATGTAAATCCACCTGATCAGCTGGATGTACTTCCTTGGTGTCAAATTCAAATGTTGACCTTTTGTAATCAGTGCTTTCCTTTGGATGGGGCACTTGTGCCTGCAAAAATTCCATGTGCATACTCCCTTTTTCTATATCAAAATTAGAGAGAAACCTATTATGTGATGTGGATGTTTACTTCCATAATTGAGCATAGGTGTTGTTGGTCAACATCTCATTCTTTTTCCTGATCAATTTGTATTTCTCAAAAATACTTAGCCCTGTGGATCCTTATGGTGGCTAGGTGATAAAGGTGGTATAACTTTTATTTTGTGATGAAGAGGTAGACATCATTTGTTGACTACTTGAGAACAATGGTGAGTGTTCACCCTTTGCAACTATGGGTAACTCAGTCTCTTCTCCCCTAGATATGCTAGGGGTATGGTTGGTCTTGGGATTTTTCCTGTAAACTCAGAAATCCTCTGATGAGACTTTAGTAACCGAAGGGAAGACTTCCTTTCTGGGAATGTTTTCTACTGGAACCTGTGGAGTAGTGGTTTTTGATAGACTGGATGAAGGAGGTTGTTGTTATGAATCTTCCAATGTGTTCACTTTCCATTCTATCTAGTTCATGAATTTCTCAATCTCTGGTTTGGGAACATGAGCATATTGAGAGATTTTATTCTTTAACCTTGTTTCTGTGATGATTCCACAAGGATCATAGTGCCACAGAAAACCGATTTTGAACTTCATCTCCTTCAACAGTTTATTTTCCATTTCCCTTGCGGCTCGACTGTTACAGATGAAGGGTCCTATCTTCCCCTTGATCCTTAATTGTTGTTTATTCTTGAAGGCTACAAAGTGAATATCATCTGAGTTAATCATTTTTCTAATATATTCCAGGGCGAATATACACATGGGAAAATATCTAGGCATATTGTAGGGAGCCAACTCACATCTATAAATTCTAATCTCTATGTGGTTCTGGTATAGGAATGAGTCTCCGGTCTTGGCGAGGTCTGAGAGTTGTAAAATTCTTTGCATTTTTTCATCTATCCTTTCTTCTAGTCTGTCGTTGAGTAAACTTACCACTGGATGGTAGAACTGATCTATGAACTAACTGAGAGTGAATTTTGTTGTGTTTCTTCTTAGCAGTGACGTCAAGGATGTGAACGACTGTCATTTTCCATTTTGATCTAGCTTCTGCATGGAAAACATGAATTTGTTTGTTTGGAAAAATACGAACAAATATGCTAGTATTTAAGAATACCAGAACATGCCTTATGTGGGGAACTTAAATAGTTGCTCATGAATATTCTAGGCTAGAAAACTGTTGTAGTTTAACTGCACTGTGGATCTTTCCTCGGTGGATAAGATAGATAGATAACCCAAGATAGGATCATCTACCCACTCATCCAAGTAGTATCCAAGTAGGATGCAAAGAGAGGAGATGATTTGATTTCCTTTTACTAAGAAAATCGATGACTGATACAAGGGATTAGCTTTGGGTAAAGGGGCACTCTCGTGAAGGAAAATTTTGAAGATCTGTGCTCTCTAGGGAAAAGACAACTTTTGATACATTTCAGTTAGGATATCAATGGTAAAAGGAGAAAAGGATTTGGCTCTGGTTATTTGTAACATCTGGTCAATGGCTTCGAGTTTGATAGTGAACATGGTCTTTCTAGAGGACAAAAAAATATCTCTTCGATTGAGAAGGTAATGAACCTGACACTTGAGGGAGAATTCACGGAAATGATGAATTTGGGGAAATAGGTACAGTGGGATATTGGAATCCAAAAGTCTAATCTCTTCACTCTGGTCTAAGAAAGTGTCTCTGAACCACGAGTGTAGCTCATCAAAGTCAAATTCACATTTGGGCTCAAAAATGAGGTAATCTTTGTCGGCCAAAGGGACCCGATCGATGTTGGTTGGAGGCAGGAGGAAAGTATTTTCCTCAACCTTCGATTGTTTGGACTTTGGGGCCATCACTTTGATTGATGCCTCTGAAAATTTGAACAAAGGATGAAATTGACTATGGATTTCAGGGATTAAAGGAGGTTGTGGATGAAAAAGCATAGAGAATGGTGATTTCATATGTGTCTGGGTTGTGAAACATGGAAGAATGGCGAAGAACGATTTGATTATCTCAGAAAATAGGTATCCATTGGAAGCACGGGTACTCCTGGTATGAGGTGGATGATAAAGGATGGGTGACGAGTGTGCCAGGATGATGTGTAAGGCGATGACTAGAGGATAGGTGAATGGGTTATGACGTGTTATGGGTGAGCCGAGGGGAAAATGTTGGTGGAGTGATGATACGTGACTCATAAGTGACAAGTAGTGGAGTATGATAGCACGGGACGATGGGGGTAGTGGAGTGTGATGTCATGAGGCGACAGTGGTATAGGAATCTGGTCTAGTTGTTTACTTAGAGGGGGCATAGGCAGTAATTGATTTAGAGTTTCGGGGGTCTGAGTTAACCAAAAGGTGACATGATAGGATGGGGTCCATCGAGGAATAACACCAACTCAGACCCCCTCCTCCATTAAAGGTATAATGGTCGGGGGGTTCCGATATTACTTGTCGAACGTCGATCTAGGAACCATTCACTCAATCGTAGATCTTGCCGCACTTTTTAATCATGGGGTGTGAATCATACTTCATTGTAGAAACTTAGGATTGCGTGGATTTATGGGTTTTTTGCACTATTTTCTTTCATTCTTCCACCAAGGGGTTAGAATACAAACTTCTAATCATCAAAATAATGAATCTCATACAAAATCACGCTTATTTTTATTGAAGGGAAACTGTCTAGCCTATGTTCTAACCTATTTACCTAACACATTCAACACAGATTAGATTGTTGGGCTAAAAATTACTCTATCCTAAGGCTATTTGATCAAGTTTAAACAGTTTGATCAAATTTATTCACTAACTAACCTATCTACTTGGCAAAGATTAAATAGTTTAGCCAAGCCTTATTCACTAACCTTATCAGCATAAATTAAAAAATATTTTACCATGGTTAGACTGTATGGATCAAGCTATTTTTATTTCATGGGGTTTTTATCCTTTTATTTTTATACTCTCTTTTATCTTTTTATTTCTTTTTCTTTTTCTTTTCGTTTTTTCTTTTCTTTTCTTTGCAAATCATTTGCAGAATGAAACATTATTTTCAACCCAAAATACAGTAAAGGAATAAATTTTTAGTCGTGAGTTGATCCTATGAATCATAGGGTTTTAACAAACTCTGCATTGATTACAGATAATTAAACTAAATCATCGTCACGAACCGATACCCAACTCCAAGGATTGACGATCTTCTTGACCAACTCATGGGGGAAAATTTATTCAATAAGATTGACCTAAATTTTGGCTACCATGAGGTTCCCATAGAACCAATTGATGAATGGAAGACAATTTTCAAATCTAAATAAGGTCTCTTCAAATAGTTGGTCATGCCTTTTGGATTAAAAAATGCACCAACCACTTTCATCAGGTTGATGGATGATGTATTAAGACCCTTCACTAAGTATTTTGTTGTTGCATATTTAGATGACATCCTCATATTTAGTAGAACATGGGAGGAGAACATGTGACATATTCAGTAGGTTTCTAGGACTCCAGGACAACACAAGCTATATGCCAACTTGGGAAAATGATCATTTGGCATGAACATGGTCCAATACTTGGGCTACATTTTTTACGAGCATGGGTTACATTTTGAGCTATATAATATCCAAGTCATTCTTGACTGACCAGCATCAAACACACTAACCAAGATTCAACGCTTCTTGGGTTGCCCAAATTCTATCGTCGGTTCGTGTTGGGATTCTCCCATATTTCATGGGCCCTCATCCAAGTGACCAAGGGCGGTGGCAGGGAACTTTTCGTGTGGGGGAAGGAACAACAACGAGTGTTTGATGATCTGAAGAATCTCTTGTAATCAACTCAAATACTCTCCTCTCCCGATCTACAACAACCATTTGAGATTGAGACTGATGCATATAACTATTATATAGGCACAATTCTCACTCAACATGGTCATCTGGTGGCATACCATAGTGATACACTCTCATATACTATCCATAAATACCCCACCTATGACAAGGAAATGTATTTCATTGTACAAGTATGTCGTCAATGGAAAAATCACATTCTAGGAAAGGAGACGATCATCCACACTGATCATAAGCCTCCATAGTTCATACAAACAAAGGGGAAATTTTAGAATGACCGCCATCAGAAGTGGTACACCTACCTGTAATAGTTCCATATCAACATCAAGTATAAGAAAACGTGCTCAAATCGTGTTACTAACTACCTCATTCGACCTCATATGGCTGCACTCACCACTGTAGTCCATTCTTGTGGACATGAGGCATCTTAGTGGCCCCAACGTTATCAGCAAGATCCATACTTCGCCACCAACTATCAGCTCTTGGGTACAAGCGTGACTGTCACCTATTTTCACATTCAGGATGCATTGTTATGCCACTTGTGACATCTCTTTGTTCTTGCAAGAGAGCTTGCAAACAGGATTTGGGAAGCCCACTACAGTAAGATGGCAGGACATTTTGGCATGGATAAAATTGTGGTCATTCTACAAAAAAATTTATATTGGCTAAAACTTCGACAGGACATGAACAAGTATATAAGATCTTGCATTGTCTATTCCATTTCCAATCCAACCATCAAGAAGCAAGGATTATATGCCCCTCTTCTTACTCATGAGAAACCTTGGGAATCCATCTTAATGGATTACATGTTTGGTCTTTCATCCACCAAGAAAGGAAATGATTGTGTATTTTTCATCGTTGATCGGTTTTTGAAGATGGCCATTCTCACATATTGCAAGTAGAATATCACAACGACAGATAATTCCTAGCTCTTCTTCCAATGATTCTGGATCCATTTTGGGATACCACATACCATCAACTCTGACCAGGAAAACAATTTCCTCAACACATTTTGGTCGAGTCTCTAGTCACTATTGGACACCAAGCTCACTAAATCCACTGATTTCCACCCCCAAACAGTTGGCCAAACATAGGTTGTCAATCGAATTTTTGTGCACATCTTGCACATGTATAACTCTAATCATCCAAATATATGGGATGAGTTTCTCCCCTATGTTCAACACAGTTACAACAGGGATATCCATAGCTCCATCAGGCATAGCCCATTTCAGGTGGGGTTGGGATTCCAACCCTTGGGTACCATTGATGTTGCACTACCTCTTGCCACTACACAGATAGACTCTTCCCATGCTCATTCTGAAGCTGCCAAAGACACCATATTCATTGAGCAGATTCATCATATTTTCCAATAGGTCCATGAGATTTTGTAGAAAGCCAATGCTAAGTACAAGTAGTTCCATGATCAACATAGGGTACTGCACCAATTTCACGTTGGAGACAAAGTATGGTTACATTTGTAGAAGGAGTGTCTTACAGGGTCCCATTTGAAGCTCCACCCGCTTAGATATGAGACTTACATTATCACCAAAGTTTTGGGTACCAATTATTTTGAGCTAAACACTCCACCCTTCCTTGGCTTGCACCCATTTTTCAATGTGGACCTTCTTCGACCATATTTTCCACCATTATTGAACACCTCGTAGATTGGAGAGAAGATAACACCAACAAATAACAACCCTAACTGCATGGAACAAGCATCCACTAATCATATAGTGGACACACAAGTCAAGGGAACTCTTGAGTAGAGGATCCCACTTTATCGGGTTGTCAAGGAAGGGTATCTCCTACACCAAGGAAAGTGGCTCACCCAGGGCCAAATTCAACAGAAGTTTCCTCACCTACTGGGGGAACTCAATGCAATGGATACCATTTCTTCCTAATGGGGGAAGATTGATCCAGGTGTATATTGTTGGCCACCCACATATTGCAACTAGCTCCTCTTGACAGTTTTTAGTTCAACACATTCTTTTGTACTTCCTTGTATTTGTGGGTTCTACTCTTCTAGGGTTGTCTGAATCCCTACACATATTCCAGGTGGATACTAGTGGCCTCCCACCTAATCCAACTGGCTTATTTTTTATGTTTTCATGTCATCACATCTTGCTATACTTTTAGGGCCATTTTGGGGACCTAAACAATGTTTTTTTCGCTCACCACAATCAAATTGTAGATATAGCCACATTTTGATAACACAATGTGTAGTTGTCTAAACGAACTTTCCAACAGGTTATTAGATGCCTAAAACATAGGCCGTATGCAAACATTACAACCCCCATAAGTTTAGGTACCAGCTTACCCATAGGGGCCCACATAAATTTTGGTGTTTCATCTCCTAGGGTTAGGTTTTTGGATGTCTAGGGTTTTGACATTCATGAGTAATATCAAAAAGGCCTCTGGATCCTCATTGTAATCATTCTTCGCATACGGATGTACATAGTAGACACATCTCTCTCAGAGATATCTACCACCATTCGAGCAAGTGTTTGAGTTCTGAAGTTTTACAATTTCATCCTATTTCATTCATTTAATAAAATATATTCTTGACTCGATATTTGTGTTGTTCTTCATATCTTTGTGTTTATTCTATTTCGTTTGTTAATCAGTTCATTCCACTCCTAAATCTAGATCAAGTGAGGAGAGGTTAAATGTACATATAAATCATCCACATGAACTTGAGCGATGCTCGAGCTACAGGTAGACATGCTATTTCTATATAACCTAGTGGAAGTGATAACTTCATGGAGAAGGCTAGTATCTTAACCCTCTCTATGTTCTTCATCGTTATATATTTAATTTGTATTCTGTGTATTTATATATATATTTTATTGTATTCTAATTTGGAATTAGACCCTTTATGTCATGGATGCATCAGTTCCTATACCCACCAATCATGCAACAGTAGAGGTATCCTACTCACTAGGCGCACCCCACACACAAGTATGTGTCACATTTGATAAATTCACCATTTTCATTTATTTATTTATGGCATATTCAAATTTTTAATGTTCTTGTGTTTCTACTGTAGTCTGGACTAGGAAACGTCAAGGAATGTCCTTATCGGATGGGCAAGTCACCCACCTCACACGTACCATGTGTATAGTTAAGTATCGTATAATTCTCAATTTTTTTGTGTTTATGTTTTTGAATTTTACTATTTGGTACTATTAGTTCAATATTATTAATATGAATGCAAGCTCCAAAATTATTTTCTAGATATATTACTACTTCACTCCCTCGACACCAGTATTTTCTTCTCGGTTACCTTTATCAATTCCTAGGGAATTGCAATCACTTGTACATCATGTGCGGGTCTATCAGAACCCACCCCCATTATCTTTCTTATAGCACACATCCTCATTGGACTCATATGTAGGCCACCCATCCATGCCACCTATTCCATCACATCCATCTACAGTGGATGCACATGTACTTCACCCACCCCCACCACCATTTGCAGCATCCCCATCCACCGAGGATGTCATAGTAGAGGTTTCCTTAGAGCAGGTTGTACAACCTAGTGCTCCATTTTGTAGCAAATTTCCATCGAGGTCCAAGATATTCATGGTAAGATAATGTGTTGATGATAATTTTTAATATATCATGAATTTGATTTTGTGCGTATTTGTTTAATTTTATTGACAATCCTTGTAATTGATTAATGTGGCATTGCACAGAGATTGGGGTCGAGGAGGTGGGTGACACCCTCATGATTGAAAATAGAATATATGGTGAGTTTTCTTAAGTTAAATTACAAAGTATCATTTTGTATTTTTATTAATCCATTGAGGAAAAAAACTTGTAACAATGTTTTGTCTTTGTGTAGACTCCATAGCGTCGAACCATGCCCAAGCCTAGAACCACTTGAGGTGCTTCCTCAAGAAAGAGAATAAATATATATTTAGAGGATTCTCATGAATATAGAAGTGGTCAATGATTGACCAAATACTACCATTTTGTATTTAGACCACCATATGGATGATTTTTGTGTTAGGGCACTTGTTATCACTTTTTATATTGGGCATGAGATGCCATTTTGTGAAAAATGTACAATTTAGATGATGATGAATACACACACACACACATTTCATGGCACATTTTTTATGAATTTCATTGTTTATACATTTTATGTTGATGAATATATGAATTTCAAGGTCTTTGAATTTCAAAGTCTATGAATTTTATCTATATTAATCCCTTGATTTTTTTATAATGTGATTATAAATACTTGCGCTACTTATTAAAGGAGTCATTACTCATTTTTTTCGCACTCATAAGGCATGACTACGTCCTGTGGGTGAGTTTCTCTCACCTCCATCCCTTCTCCTCTATTTTTTTTTGTGCATTCTTGTTTTTTTACCTCCATCCATGAAGTTGTTTTAGCTTGAATTCTCATTTAAAAAGAAAAACTATTTAGGTGTCTCTTTTTTTTTTTTTTATGCATTTGAGGTTAGGTTGTATCGCTGCATTTTTCATTTACTATTTTGATTGAATAGGGTGTGATAGTATTGAGTATTTGCGAAAAAAGGAAAATATTTCATTAAGTGTTTTCATATTGTATTTTATTTACTTTTCAAATTTGTTCATGTTCTAACTACTTTCATTGAATAAATAGTGCAATTTCAATATAAGTGTTGTTATTAGTTTTTTTTATTTTGAGTCTTTAAAAAAACATCAACTTCACTTCGATAACCTTTGAATAATTAACAAACATATACATATCTCTCAGTAATTAATAGACATTTAAAATGACTAGTTAGACTAAAAAAAACTATTGTCTTTTCTTTTTAGAAGAAAAATGAATAGTCTAGGTTTAGGGCCTTGGAATAAGATTGGAGAGTAAATTCTCCAAGGCCATGAAATTAAAATAGACTTGATTAAAGGGCGTGCAAAAATTAGTACTCACAAGGAAAACTTATTGGGGAAGAACCTCTAACACAAGTGTTAAGCATGAGGTCGCATTAAGGTAAGTGGACGTGATATCCAAGCGTTCACTTTCTTTAGTTTCTATTGGATTATTGTGTGTACATGAGATTCCAAAGTGTCAAGGTCCTCTAGGTGACATTAATTTTGGAATATGAGAGATTTATTTCCCTACCCATATATATGATCTCGACCCACAACTATTCTTCTTATTTGTTTATTGTGAATTGGAAACGTTAGTGGATTTTACTAGGAACTAACATAGGTGACTATGAGTGGGAAGTGCTTGTGGTACCCAAGGAAGATCCCTAATCACCATTTATGATCCTTTGAAATGTCCCCATCTTCTCAAGGGTACTTTCACCTTAAGTGAAATTTATGAGAAGGTTACTATAACTATCGCTCATTCCTTCATTATTCGACCTTGGGAATGAATCAACCATAGTGATATACAGAAGGCCCTTTGATCATCTCTTCACTTGTTTGTAATAAGGACTTAACCAACATGTGTTGAGCGTTGGAAAAGTATTTTTTCTTGGTACTCGCTTTTAGGAATTTTATAGTTGTGTGCTACTTTTTCTACTTCACCTCAATTTTTTTGTCTCTCGATTTTTCGAGATCATTGACTCAAATTTGTTTACCAATAAATTTAGCAGTGAAGAAAGACTTGTGATATTTCACCTCAAAGAATGGACCTGCATCCTCAAAGGTGTAGGCTTAACAACACTGGTTAGAACCAATGCATGAGACTCAACCAGACATGAACATCCTTGCGAGGGAATAACATGTGAATTAATATTATTATGGATAAATTTATCAAGGATACCAACAAAGGGAACCCTTACCAAGGGGATTCTTATAATTTTCCTCTTTTTGGAAACATTGGCACCCCCTTCATCTCCATTTGAACATTCCTCGATTTATTGTAGGATTACTGATTTGGATATGGACCACTTCGAATGTTAGTAATCCTACTAAAAATTCTTAGATAAATTCCTTATTTCATGGGTATCAAGTTTATGTTTATCATTTTCCTTCCTCATTACTAAAACCTACACCAAATCCTTTACCATTCTTCCAATGGAATTCACAGTTTGTCCCAATAATCTAACTAAGAACAAAAAATGGTCATCCAATGATCCTTATCATATATATTCACTTTGATTGAGGACAAATAGGTCACAATAGTATTAAAATCATTCAGGTGCTAAGCTATAGAACCCCTGTTATTCATTCTCAAGGAAAGAAATATTTTCCATAAAAAAAAATATTAACCAAAGATTTATCTTGATACTAATATCCTAGCTTCTTTTAGATATTTGATGTGTGTTTTTATTCAAACATTTCAATAATATCGAATCTTCCAAATAGAGACTCATAAGGCTTCTCATCTCTGTATGTGTAGTGTAGCTAGGGGAATAATGTGGGATACCTAGGGAGGTACCCAAGGGGTGTTAGGATTTAGACACTTATGAGTTAGTTAAGATCTACTTGGTATAATGTGTCGTTAGGTAAAAGTGTATTTCTTAGTGTGTTTCTTTAGTATGCATTAGTATGCATTTGTACTTAGGAAATTCAACGATCACGATATGTTCCAGACATAAAGTGATCCAATGGTTCATATTCTCTTCGATCTTGACGACCATTGATTTGTGGTTTAACACCTTATTGGTACATGATATCTATTTAAATATAATGGAGGTCCATTTTTCGATGATTGATTTTGAGAAAATCTCTTGTAAAATCTCTCTGTAATATTTTTCTTTTACTTTAATAAACTACTCCAGGTGGCTGAGTTGGTTGGGGTCATGAATGTTTCCTCATATGGGTTTTACCACATAAAAAGATCGTTGTGATGATATTTTATCTGGTTGTGTGAGTTTTTATTGAAGGTGTGCGTCCTTTGTTTGAATACCTGTGTTTTTGAACATGGTATCAGAGCGTGTTTGAAGACCCACTCTTGTTGTAGATCGAGATCATGAGGCCAAGTTGTCATGTCTCCATTTTATGTCATTTACATATTTTTATGGGATGATGGGACCGTTCCATTGCATCTGGAGCACTTGTTTCATTCATGAACACTTTTCAGTTCACTCGAAAACATTTCTATTTTCCCAAGATACAACCATTTCTGTCAGATCCGAAGGTATAAATCCTGAATACACATTTTGTAATTTTTGCAGAGTATCATTTTGGTTTTATTTAGGTTTTGTGTTATTTATTTATGGGTTGTCACTTTTTTTTATATACGTATGCTCTTTTCCCCACGCCTATGTGATCTCGGCAAATCAAAAACATATAGGAAAAGGTGCATCTTCCAGGTAAGCTACTTGATATCTAACCCTTGTTGTCATAGAGAAGCGAAATTGTTTTCTTGTGTGAAAAGATTTTTTTCTTAGCAATATCTCCAAGGCCATATTCCACAACAACAACAACAACACCCCCAATCCTCTTCCTAAAATATACAATATGTTTTCCTACACAATTTGGTTAAAATTTACCTTATTAAGTAAGAGGTCTTGAGTTCAAGTCTCTCTTTTTGTTAATTTTTTTGAAAAAGTTCATGCTAAAATTGTAAAGTGTATTTCACTTCAAGTATAAAAGTGAATCACTATAAGTAGCTTTAATATTTTATCTTAGAGTTATTTATTTTGTATGCAGCTTTTCTTTTATAAAGTAACTTCATCGTAAAAGTGATCCCCACTTCTCTTTATAAAAAAGGGTCACTTCATAAAGAAACTTACACCACCACATGGTCCTTTGGTTACCATTAATCCCTTTTTTAAGGACATAAATCTCACATCCGAAGTTTGTTTTCAGTGTCATTGTTTTTTTAAAACCGACTAACTTTTCGAGATATTTCCATCCAGATGATCACTTTCAGTTTTTAAATCCATATTATCTCCATATTTAATATGGATTCTACAAGTAATCCCTTTCTTATCTACACCAACTAATTCCAAGGGAAATCCCATATGGATGATTTATTAAGAAGTAAAAGATTGTACTGGATTACCTTGGGAATGGAAACATCACCCACTAATGAAAATAAGAAACTCAAATGGGATAATAGGAATGACGAAGTACATGGATTAATATGAATGTCCATCTCTCCCGACTTAAGATTCCACATTCAATCAATTTATAAATCCAAAGAAGCTTGGGACAAGATTGAATCTCTTTTTGGTAAGCACAATATTATTCGAGCACAACAACTAGAAAATCAAAAGCTCACTTTAATTCAAAATGTTTTTTCTTGCATTGAATACTATTTATCTATGTTTAAAACACTGAGAGCATTATGTGAAGAATGTAATATAAAGATAGAAGAAGTTCGTTCCATCTATCTTATTCTTTCTAATCTATGTAGTGCATATTTTGTTTTTGTGTCTACCTTTTATGGCATGCAAGAGGTTTTATGGACAACTTATTAAAAACCGAGTCTTGAGAACTTTTTTGATGCTTTGATTAGAGAGAAATATAATATTGTACAACTTGGAGTGATCAACATTGCAGGTACCTCCAACAAAGACATAGTCATCCATCAGAAAGATAAACCCAAGAATGCCAAGAAGAAACATCCTCACCACAACAACAAGAAATATAAGGGTCCCACACCCACTCAGACAGCTTCCGCTTCTAATGGTGACAAAAGAGAAAAATATAAAAGTAAGAACACTGACAAAGATTGCAATTTTTTTGATAAAGATGGCCATGATGAGTCTAAATGTTTCAATAAGATGACAACTTTAGAAGCAGTGATAAAGAAACACAATATCAATATTGATTATACTTCTTATTCTTCTTCTCATGGACATGCACTTTTTTCTTCTGGTTTCTCCTTCAATACAACTTCTACTTCTTCTTCTGATGAGTATCTTATTGACTCTAGAGAATCTTATAATATGGATAAGGATAGAGACATATTTTCCTCTCTAAATGAATGTAACACTAATAAAATATGTGTTGGTGACGATATATCTCTTAGTGTTGAAATATCTGGAACAGTTCAAATAGAAAATGATCATTTCAATGATGTATTATGTGTTCCAAGTCTTTATTGTAACCTTCTATCAATACATCAAATCACTCATTCAGGTGAAGGTAAAAATGTAGAGTTTTCACCTCACTAAGTTGTAATCAAGGATCTAAAATATCCTAAGCCTGTTCTTGCAACTAGAATTGATCATGATATTACTAGGTTGTACAAGTTTGACAACTTTGGGTCATCATCTTTTTCATCGGTTTTTGTTGCTCATAGCGATGACTTGAGAAGACTTTGGCATGAGTGTTTTGGTCATATAAACTATCGCTAATTGAAACAACTATCTAATCAACAGATGGTGATTGGTCTTCCTCTTCTTTCAAGAAGAGATGGTGATTGGTCTTCCTCTTCTTTCATGAAGAGATGGTGTTTTTGTCAGTTGTGTTCCTACAAAACATCATCAGGACAATTTTAACAAACATGCCTCTTGGCACGCCTTGGGCCCTTTGCAACTTGTTCACAGTGATTTGTGTTGTCCACTTTCTTCTCCTTCTTTTTCTGGGTGCAAGTATTTCTTAACTTTCATTGATGACTTTTCCATACTTACTTGGTTTTACTTCTTAAAACTTAAGAGTGAAGTTTTTGAGAAGTTTTTGGCCTACCAGGTCCTTGTAAAAAAGCAATATGGACATCAAATTCAAAAGTTAAGAACAAATAATGGAGGCGAATATGTGAACAATAATTTTACAAGTTACTGCACTACACAGGGCATCCAAATGAAACACATTGTTCCATATACACCACAACAAAATGGTGTGGCTAAGAGAAAGAACCGCACATTAAAATAAATGGATAATTGTATGATCCAATCTAAATGATTAAGTATAAAGTATTGGGCAGAAGAAATCAACTCTGAAAATTACATAGTAAATTTCACTCCCACAAATTATCTTAAAAATATAACACCGGAAGAATCTTGGACTAAAATTAAACCAGATGTAAGTCACTTTCTTGTATTTGGTAGTATAACATGGCCCCACATTCATCGTGAGAAAAGGAAAGAATTGCAGCCTAAAAGTGAGAAGTGTATAGTTGTTGGTTATTCTGAATATGTCAAAGGTTATAGGATTCTTCAACCACATTGTAATGAAATTATTAGTAGAATAAATGTTAAAGTTTATGAAAATATCTTGGCCTGCGAGCCTAATTCGACGATTGTTCCTTCTTTTGCCTGCAAACCATCTTCGACGTTTATGCCTTCTTCTATTCTTATTCTGGTTTCTTCTTCAAATGATCACAGTGGGGATGAAAATCCACCTCTGCTTGCTCACCTTCCTCCAAATGAGTCCTTTAAACTCGAACCAACACCATCTCCACAACTTCCTAGATGGGTTTGTTCAACACGAGAATCAGTTGGTGATATTGTCGATCATCCTTCAGATCAACGTCTGACACGTTCACAGTTCCAACGAGCCTATTCTCTTTTGGCTCAAGTTTCATATACTCATGATCCAAATACATTTGTAGAAGCTTCAGGTCATCCAGATAGGGATACAACAATGAATGAAGAATATTGTTCTTTAATGGCCAACGATACTTGGGATCTTGTACCTCTTCCACAAAGAAGAAAACTTGTCAGATGTAAATGGTTCTATAGAACTAAGTATGCATCAAATGGATGTGTTTAAAGATGCACAACTCGATTAGCTTCCTAAGGATTTTCCCAAGTTGAAGGAATTGACTATAATGAAACCTTTTCCCCATAGCCAAAATGAATTCCATCCGCCTTGTTATTTCCCTTGCTACCTCACATAAATGGGAGGTCCATCAGATGGATGTTAAATCCTCCTTCTTGCACAAATATTTGCAAGAAGAAATCTACATGGAAGAACCTCCTTTCTATGTCAAGAATCACTATAGCCTTGTTTTTTTCCTTAAAAAATCTCTTTATCATCTTAAGAAATCTCCCCAAGCTTGGTATGCCAAAATGGACAACTTTCTTATTGACACCAGATTCTATAGATGCCATTTTGATCCTAATGTCTATACCAATAAAGTAGGAATCCATCTCATAATCCTTTTCCTTTGTGTTAATGACCTTATCCTTACTAGTAGTAACTCAAAACTTTTAAACCATGTGAAAACCATCCTTAAGAAGAAATTTGAAATGGTAGACTTATGCTTTTTTCACTATTTCCTTGGCCTCCAAGTTTTGCAAACCAATGAAGGAATTTTTCTCTCCTAGTCTAAGTATGCTTGTGACCTTATTCATCTCTTTCACATGAATGATTGTAAACCATCCCATTCTCCCTTCTATTCTGGAGTCAAGATTACTTCCACCTATATTTCTCCCGAAGTTGATGCCACCATGTATCGTCAGTTAGTTGGTAGCCTCTTCTAATTGACTCATACCCATCCTAATATTTCCTTTTATGTTGGTATCGTTTCTTGTTATATGAAAACACCCCATGAAATCCATTGGAAAGAAGATAAAATGATACTTTGATATGTGTGTGTTACAATTCATTTCGGGATACATTACAGTTTAGGGGGGACTCCTTTATTGGTTTGTTTCACTGATTCATATTGGGTCACCGACCTTGATGATTGCAATTATAATGTAGGTTATGTTTTCATCCTTGGTTCAGGACCTGCCACTTGGGAATTTAAGAAACAACAAGCTATTGCACTTTCTTCAGAAGAAGCAAATTGTTGAGTATCGATAAATGCAAGTGAGGAAGCCTTGTGGCTTCGATAGATCCTTTCATAGTTTGGATTCCAGTAGCAGCGTCCACCAGCCTTTGGTGCAATAATAAAAGTTCCATAAGAGACCCATTTAAACATTAGTTTAGAAGTGAATTTTTCCAAACTTCGATCTATGTTACAAGTTCAGTAAGTTGTCATTAAGGGGGGATAGGTTCTCATACCTTCTTCCTTCTCCTATTGTGTCACTATTGTAAATCCTTCAATCCTATCCCAATTTGTTCTTAAGGGGGGATGTTAGGATATTTAGACACTTAGGAGTTAGTTAAGATCTACTTGTTCTAATGTGTCGTTAGGTAAACGTGTGTTTCTTAGTGTGTTTCTTTATTATGCATGAGTATGCATTTGTAGTTAGGAAATCTGACGGTCACAATATGTTCCCGACATAGAGTGATCTGATGGTTCATATTCTCCTTGATATTAATGGCCATTGATATGTGGCTTAACACTTGATTGGTCCAGGATATATATTTAACAACCATGGAGGGTCATTTGTTGATGATCGATTATGAGAAAATCTCTTGTAAAATCTCCCTGTAATATTTTTCTTTTGCATTAATAAACTGATCCAAGTGGTCGTGTTGTTCGGGGCCATGGATGTTTCCCCAAAGGGGTTTTACCACATAAAAAGATCGGTGTGTTGATCCTTGATTTGGTTGTGTGAGTGGTTACTGAAGGTGTTTGTCCTCCATTGGAATACCTCTATTGTAGAACAAGGGGAAAAAACCTACACCATTTCATTTACAATTCTTCCAATGGCATTACGAGGTTATCACATGAGTCTAGATAAGAACAAAGAATGTTCATGCAACGATCCTTCTTATATATATTCACTCTTATTAAGGTCAACTAGGTCATAATAGTATTAAAACCATTCAAGCACTAAACAATAGAACCCCTATTATTCGGTCTCAAGGAAAGAAATGTTTTCCATAAAAACAAATTATTAACAATTTTTTTATCTTGATACCAATCTCCTAGATTATTCCATAGATTTGATGTGTGTTTTTATTCAAAAACATTCAATAATACTGAATCTTCCAAACAGAGTCTAATAAGGATTCTCGCATTTGTCTTTCTAGTGTAGATATGGGAATAATGTGGGATACCTAGGGAGGTACCCAAGGGGGAAAAACGTCCACCAATTCCTTTACAATTATTCCAATGGAATTAGTAGGTTGTCCCATGAATCAATAACTAAGAAAAAAAAATGGTCATGCAACGATCATGTTGATATATCTTAACTCTGATTGAGGTCAACTAGGTCACAATAGTGTTAAAGGCATTTAGGTGCTAAACTATAGAACCCCTATTATTCATTCTCAAGGAAATAAACTTTTTCCATAAAAAAAACCTCTATTAACCAAAAACTTATCTTCATAAAAAGCTCCTAGCTTCTTCTAGATATTTGACATGTGTTTTTCTTCAGAAACTTTCAATAATACTAAATGTGCCAAACAAAGTATGATAAGACGTCTCTCCTTTGTCTTTGTAGTGTAGCTATGGAAATAATGTGGGATACATAGGGAGATACCCAAGGGGAATAATAATAATAGAGATGTATTGTTATGTATGAAATCCACTTTTAGTAATTAAAGCCTAGTGTGAAAACAATAAATATAAGAGGGCTTGCTAGAATGTTCCACCTAATAGAATCTTCATCCTCTATAATCATCCTCCTTTAGAAAGTTCTTAGATGGTAGGTAGTATTATATAAGGGGTATAAACAATCTAATGTAAATTTTAATGAGTATTGTGTTTGTAGTTTATCTCATTAGGAGGTTTCCCCTTCGAAGAGGCAAGCAATCATGAGTGGATTTCTTCTTTAAAATGTTTGAGTGTATGGTATTTCCCTACCTCAAGGATTTTCGTATAATAAAGTGTGTATTTTCCTATATTATTATTAGATTCAGTGTGTGAGGTTATATTTGAAGATATTTGGGAATTAACAAGTGGCATCATAACACTTTCTTTAGCCAAAAAAAGAGGTAATTTTTTTATTTTATTTTTTTCCTGATTTTGTAGGTTTTCAAAAAAAAAAAAAAATGAAAAGGGTCATGACACTCAATTATTGTAGCTTTATGAGAATAATTTGATGAAAATAGTTGTATTATTTATTTTATCTCCTAAAAGAAACCAATTTAAAAAAAATCATTAGAGTCAAAGTTCAAGATATCAAGTTATAGTTCATTTAAAATCAACATTTGTTTAGGGTTTTTCCAAGTACAATAATGCAATTTTGTATATTTTTCTAGTAATTGGTGAATAATTCCCTCAAACCAATTATAAATATGATTTCCTCTCACAAAATTAGTGAATTTAGAAAAAAAACAAATCTCTAGAAGTGGCGATATCGTTGATTTAAAATCAACAAGTTTTAAGGTTTTTTGTGACACAGCTCATAAATTTTGACATAGTAAATCGATTGTTGTTAGATTAGCGCCATTGGATACAATATTTTCAAACCTTTCTTTTGGTATACTATATGTGGTGCTTCCAATGGATATGGTGTGCACTATAACCTTTGAACAATTTCTCTTTCACTTCCTCAATAAGGTTCTTCGACATATGCAAGACTTCATAGATAAAATGGAGTGACATAGTATGCAGCGGATATCCATTGTAATCATGAAAGAACATAATTAAGAAAGATCTGTTTTGTATGATTTCAAGGGTCTTTGTGATGATTGGTATATGGATAATTGTCGTTTCTTGGATGAAAACCATTTTGATGAATCTATTCAACCTTGTATAGAGCACATTATTCATAGTAGTTGAGAGCCTTCTCTAACTACTATTTTTCAATTTTCTTATTCTCTAGTACTAGTAGATGATTTTTTGGATGGATCTACATATTTAGATCCAGTTGATGAGTATAGATGTTTCAAGGACCATTATCAGTCCTAACATCTTCAGTGGGGGGTTCACAAGGACACAAAATTTGTATTTATTCTCCTACACTCCAAAGTGTATGATGCCCCTGTCTCGACACATCAAGTGAAACTGAACGCTCCAAGGTGTATGATGTGGCTATCTCAACACACAAATCACGTGAAACTTGAAAGACAAAACAATATGCATGTGAATTAAATGAAAATTTCATTTCATAGTTATTCTCTATCGTGGAAGGTTGAAAATTGAAAAGAAAACATTCAATTTTCAACTTTTCAATAGTGGAAGGTAGAAAAGAAGGTATTTAATTTTCAACTTTTTGATAATGCAATTATTTGACTGCTAAAGTCTAATGAAGTATACATACCTTACCCCCTCTATAACAAGTGATCTCGAAGAAGGAAATATATGCTCTTAACCATTACACCCACTCATGTTGTATAATTAAGAAAAAGATTTTAAAAATATCAAAAAATTAATTTTATCCATGTTTAAAATATCTGAAAATTTAAATTTAAAATATTAAACAATCTTTTAATTATTATATTTAATTACTTTAGAATTTATGTTATAAATTATAATTATGTTGATATCTTAGGATAGGTTTTGTAGAAAACCTAACAGGCTTGACGGTTGACAGGTTTTCAAAAAAACTATATTTTTCCACTTTACCACCCCACCGCACCCCACTCCACCCCCTATCATGCTTTTATTTTACATTTATTTCAACTCGTTTACAGGTTTTGGGAAACCACCCTTCTTAACCTGTAAACCAGTACCACATATACCACTTATTCTCCACCTAACACATATCTACCTTTATCTACAGACAATCCGTCCATTGGGACTTGGACCTCCCTACCACCGCCTGAGCTGCTCCATCTTCAATCTCCAACTTTGGCGAGTCCATCTTCAATATCCAACGTCGACAACATTCCCTGTTTAATTTAACCTCACCGCACGGATTCATCTTCAATTTCCAACGTCCGCAACATTTCGTGTTTACTTGACCCTCGCCGCTGATTAGTAAACCTGGTGGTGGAATTGGTAGCAAGGGAAAGGCGATTTCTGTGTCAATTTCTGCAACTAACACTAAGCAGCTTAAGGAAGATGTACAAGAAAATTTGCAGGAGGCCCTGGAACGGGCTGGAAGGCAATGGGATCCAAGATTTCGACCATGAAGGGGAGGATGTTTACCATAGTAATGATATAGTTATTGTATTTTTCGAATATCGGGGTATTACTATTGAATAAGTACCTGCTGAGTAACTACGGGTTCAAGTACCCAATATTTCTTACAATGTGTAACATGGCGGCCTATGCACTGTTGAGTTACATGGAAATCCCGTGGTTAAATTTGATGTCAATGCAGACGATTCGATCGTGGTCTCAGCTTTGTGAAAATTGAGGCTCTAAGCATGATTTTTTCGACGTTTGTTGTTGGTGGGACTACTTCACTGCGGTTCCTATCGGTTTCTTTTAACAAGGCGGTGGGAGCTACCACGTCGTTCTTTAATGCGCTCTTTTTCTACCTGGTGACCTTGAAACGAGAGGTGTGGATAACTTATTCCATGTTTCTTCCTATTGTTTCTATGAATAACAAATGTCAAATTATGAATCTGAAAAGGCTGACTGATGAATTATGCCACATTTGTCACACATTAGTTCACTCCTACGCATGTGATGCTCTCATATTGAGAGTGAAACGTGTCTGCTTTTGAATTAACCTTATTTGTTTCAAGTAACAGTCGGGGTTAACCTAGTAACAGTCGGGGTTAACCTAGAGATAGTTCATTGTCACGTTCTGGTATGAATAACAAATGTCAAATTATGAATCTAAAGAGGCCAACTGATGAATTATGCCACATTTGACATCCATCAGTTCACTCCTCGCGCATGTGATGCTCTCATATTGGGAGTGAAACGTGTCCGCGTTTAAATTAATTGTATGAAACATGTCCGCTTTTGAATTAATTGTATTCGTTTCAGGTATGAATAACAAATGTCAAATTATGAATCTGAAAAGGCTGACTCATGAATTATGCCACATTTTCACACATTCAGGTATGAATAAGAAATGTCAAATTATGAATCTGAAAAGGCTGACTGATGAATTATGCCACATTTTCACACATTAGTTCACTCCTGAGCATGTGATGCTCTCATATTGAGAGTGAAACGTGTCTGCGTTTGAATTAACCTTATTTGTTTCAAGTAACAGTCGGGGTTAACCTAGTAACAGTCGGGGTTAACTTAGAGATAGTTCATTGTCACGTTCTGGTATAAATAACAAATGTCAAATTATGAATCTAAAGAGGCCAACTGATGAATTATGCCACATTTGACATCCATCAGTTCACTCCTCGCGCATGTGATGCTCTCATATTGGGAGTGAAACGTGTCCGCGTTTGAATTAATTGTATGAAACATGTCCTCTTTTGAATTAATTCTAACCTAGAAATAGTTGAATTAACATGGCATTTGGCACATTTTGGCACAATAGATGGATATTGAAAACAAATCTGCAGCCACAGAAAAACGAATTGATAGAACAGAGAAAACAGAAAATGAATTTACCAAGAACCGCAGAACAGAATAGACACCGGATCTCATTATTGAATTGATATATAAAGGAATTACATGCATGGAAATGCTTCGTAAATAACGAAGCGACTAACAACTTACTCAGTGATGAAAACAAGAAACCAACTAATTGACAGTTAACTAAACTAATCAAAGGAGTGATTTGCTCAATCAAAGGAACACACCCACTTAAGTTGGAGCGTGACAATCATTTAACGTAACAACACTCAGCTTAGATCTGAGTGATACAAATGTTTCTGTGCCCAAAGGGTTTGTGAAGATATCAGCTTGTTGATCTGCTGATTTACAAAACCTTACATTGATTACATCTTCATTTACCAATTCTCGAATAAAATGATAACGGATATCAATGTGCTTGCTCTTTTTGTTGAAGACTTGATTCTTGGACAATGTAATTGCAGAAGTGTTGTCACAATATATTGGAGTTGGCTCCAATTTCTTTGGTGATAAATCACTCATTAACCTTCTTAGCCCAACAACTTGACATGCTACGAAAGTTGCTGCAACATATTCGTCCTCTGCGGAAGACAATGTAACAACTGGTTGTTTTCTTGATGCCCAAGAAATCAGACTTGATCCATATTTGAATGCATAACCGGAAGTGCTTTTCCTGTCATCAATGCTTCTGGC
>JZKD02S1848501.1:51011-62651 GCA_000966675.3 Picea glauca | reverse complement strand
AATCGGTAAGTTAAGAGTTCAAAGCAATAAGAATTGAACCATATATAAAACCAAAATAATTGCGAAACTCATAACTTATTAGTTTCATTAGAAAAATCAAGTTGGACAGTTAAAGCGACTGGATATAGTTTGAATGAACCTTTGGCAGTGAAGTGATAAACCAATGATCAGACGTCTTTCAGCGAATCAATAAAAGATGACGACATTCCAAACAACGAGAGAGGTGTTTTCACACTTTCAGTTGTGAAAAATCAAATCAAAATCAACTTTGCAATTGTCGCAAAAAGGAAACAAATGTCTTGAAGCATAGTGCGACGAGGATTTGTCGTTTAGAAGACAAGAGGTGTAGGCAGTGTTTTTATGGTAATAAAAAAAATGAGTTGGCTGCCAACACCAGGATACCCTTCCTCTTTCTAAATGCACGAATGAGATTCTTTCAGAGGATCTAAGGCCTGTTACGACCGTTAAATTGAATGAAGGAGTGCAGGCGTTAATGCCTCGACCCCTTTTTACCTTCGTAGGTAGCAAAGAAATCGGGACCGTCGATTTCAAGACCCATGGGGATACCTAGACCGTCCATTTGAAGAATACACGTGGCGGTCAGTAAGCATTTTGGCTTTTCAGCACCCGGGAGATCAGAGGGTAAGAACCTTTGTCCTCACGACTCCCGAAATCTCGATATGTGAAATCCCAAAATAAAAACGTATGGATAAATCCTGATATTTCGGCATTCGGAATATCCTAAGGGAGAGCTCCCTTGTATCTGCCTGTCCTGAAATCCTGATGTGGGTAATTCCGAACGGACGATACAAGGACATGTTACGATATTTCGGCATTTCGGAAATCGGAATACTCAAGGGTGTATTTCCTTATACTCGTCAGTACTGAAATCCCGATGGGTGTAATCATGAAAAGAACTTAGCCTCATAGATAGATAGATAGATATATATATTGGCGTTTCGGAACTTCGGCCCCCAAAAAACTCATATGTCAGGCCTCTTGTAATTGCACATCATGAAATCTCGAAGTATGAAACCCCGAAAATGTCTAGCGTGGGTAAGCCTTGGTGTTTCGGTGTTTCAGCAACCGGGAAACCCAAGGGTCAGTCTTCTCGTACTCACAAGTCCTGAAATCCCGATTAGCGAAATCCTGAAATAGTCTAACATGGATTTGAATCCCGATATTTCATTGTTTCGGCATCCGGAACATCCAAGGGCGAAGTCCCTTGTACTCGCAAGTCCCGAAATCCCAACTTGCGATATCCCGAAAGATGGAGTGTGGGAAAGTTATCATATTTCGGTATTTTGGCACCCAGGGCACCTAAGTGTGGGCCCCACGTGTTCGCCAGTCTCGAAACCCCCGACTCGTGAAATCCCAATGGATGGATTCCCGAACTATTGAAGCATGTTAGAGTTTGGTGTTTCAGAGTTTCGACTCCTAGGAAACCCAGGTGCGAGACCTCCTATCGCCGCACATCTCGAAATCCCGATGGAGTAAAACCCCGAAAGGTGGAAGGACATATTTTAATCCAAGGCATTTCTAGTTATGACAAACTATTGGTTCCCTTCGAATTTCGGCACTTCGAGAGACAAGGGGGAAAAGGAAATACATGCATCGTGATTTCCCGAATCGCAAAAGTCGACGAGCACCTCTCCGATAAGGCCTGTGGTCATAGCCATCGATCATAGGAGTACGATTAAGGAATGGTAGGATCTGTATCAGGGCCCATAGGTAATTGGGAATTCTATTCCTCGATGAAAAGAAGGAAAAAGTCGAAAAATTCTAGTTCCTACAGTGGGTATGTTACAAATTGGTATCAGAGCGTGGTTACAACACTCGGCCTACTTGGGCTCATGAACGGGTTGCGCAAAGACTCCATTCGGAGTACTGTTAAAAGGAGTAACTCCTTATCCTGACCCCCTCAACTAAAAGGTCGAATTTAAGAATGAAAAACTCTTATTGTTTGTGTGCATGAGAAAAATATAAATTATGTACTGGTTACAAATGAATATGAACATTGACTAACAACCAGCATTTTTCCATTTTCACACAAAGCGGAAGACCAACCGCGGAAAATTACAGACATAAAAAAAAATGGTGACTCACCATGAAGTGGGGGAAGGCTCCCACAATAGAGACGAAGAATCTGACGAAAGGAGGGCAGTAGGGACCCCTATAGATCTAGCCGAGACTATGAGGAGTCTCATGGTCGAATTACAAAGTTGCAAGGTTGACAATGAGAGGATGATGAAAGAACAAGAGAAGCAAATAGAAATTAACACAGTTTTACTGCAAAGCTTATCCGACCTACAAAGACAAATGCAGCATGAAACTGAAGTACAGAAACGGGGTCATATCAGTGGCCAGACTGAGAGGAGCACCTCGAAAAAGGTACATCCTAGAGATAAGGGACAAGCGTCGGACGATCCCTCTGGGAAGGAATCTGGTGGTTCAGAGGGCTCTTCTAGCAGCAGAACTAGTTTTTATTCCCGAAGAAAACAGAAGAAGTGAAATCTTTCCAAGGGTCATAAATTCAAAGAATTCAGAAAGGCCAAACCACCCTCCTTCGACGGTGAAATAAAGAAGGGAGAGGAAGCAAAGGCCTGGCTTTTTCGACTAAAGAAGTATTTCAGAGTCCATGACTTCTCAGAAAATTTAAAGGCCTGAGTGGCCACCTTCAACTTAAACAGAAAGGATTCCATCTAGTGGGAAGACCTTAAGAATGTGAAAGGGGTTCGCGAAGAGGACCTGTCCTAGGAGCAATTTGAGAAATACTTCTAGAAGAAGTATTTGTCGGAAAAATATTTTGACGAGAAGACTAAAGAGTTTTATGAACTCAAGCTGGGGCAACTCACCATAGAGGAATATGTCAGTAGATTCCTCGAGTTGCTAAGGTATGTACCCTACATAAAAATAGAAAAGGCAAAGGTGCAACGCTTCATCAGCGGACTACCTAAGGACTATCAGAACAGGATTGAATTTGATGAACCCAAGACCCTAGAAGATACTATCTGAAAGGCAAGATATTGTTATGAATAGATTGGGCATCGAACAGAACCTCGCGAAGGCTGGAAACCGAAGAATAGTTCGAGATTTCGGAGAAAGGGGATTAAATCCCCAAGATTTAAGAACTATAAGAAGAACTCAAGGATGAGTTTCCCAGCCCGGAGTGTACACCAGCACAATTTTCACTCCTTGAGCGGAAATAAAACCTTTGGATCTATACCAGTGAAGACTGATAACCTAGAGAGAGAACCTTTGAAATGTTGGGGTTGCAAAGAAGAACATCTACTGAGAGACTATCCACACCGACAACAAAACAATCGGAGAATTTACAACATCCAGGAAGCTACCACCGTCAATGATGTGGCCAGGAGTGTGCCACAAATTTATGCAGCCTTGGATAATAATCAAGATGACCACCAAGCTTCAGTGGTGGAAATAGAAGGTATGATTTCCAACCATCTAGTGTCTATTTTGATTGACCCTGGTTCAAATTTGAGTTATATAGCCCCTGAGGCTATTGATAAGTGTAAACTACAGCCACAAAAACTTACCAAGCCATGGTTGGTACAGTTAGCCACTGGCACCAAAAGAAGGGTAGCAGAGGTCATACCAACCTGCCAATTAATGTTGGGTGAATTCCCCACCCAAGCAACCCTTAACATATTACCCATGGGATCGTATGATCTATTGATTGGTATGGACTGGCTAGCCACCCATAAAGCCAGATTGGACTGTTACCATAAAACCTTAGAATGTGTAAGTAAACAAGGGAAAAGGATAACCCTTCAAGGGATCCGAAAACCTGTCTCGGTGAGACAAATATCAGCTCTGCAAATGAGAAAGTATTGCCAAAAAGGATGTCCCCTATATGAAATACAGGTGTTGAAAACTATTGAAGATGACAAACCAAGCCTCGAAGACCACCCTACCCTGAGAGAATACAGAGATGTGTTTCCGAAAGAGGTATCGGGTCTACCTCCGAGAAGAGACATAGACTTCTCGATAGAACTTGCATTGGGAGTGGTGTCGTTGTCTAGGACACCCTACTAGATGAGCACACCCGAGTTAGTTGAACTATACATCCGTACATCCTGTACAGTCAGTTGCCACATCATCATTGTACGGACTGTATAGTCAGCAATTTTTTGCATGTTTGATGAAACGAAGAGAATGTGATATCTTTCGCATACGACGTATGTTTGAGCCCATTCAAGTTGTGTTGGGTTCGTATCGACGAGGCCTAAGCAGATGTTTGTTTTGAAGCCATTCTGAGAACTTTGATTTGTAGGCCTTCCTGGACCCATTTTGGTTCCTGGATCCATTTTAGATCATTCATTGACCCCTGCAATATATAAACCATCATCATCCAAAGCTATAGCTTCCTTGGATAACTGGTCTACGTCCTTGTTAAATACTATGTATATATGTTGTGCTTTAAGATGCTGAAACTTTCCGCTCAAAAATGGATTTTCTCCATCCAAGTCTGAAGGGAGGCCACTTGAAGATTGTTAGAATTTTTTAAACCAATCAATAATAACTTTAGAATCACCCACCAACTGTAATCTTATGATCTTTTTAAAGAAAGAAAAATATAAAATACACCACAAAGCAAGTAATTCTCCCCTAGTTTTGGTCACTTTTCCACAGTTCATCTTTATTATGAATTTTCCTTCAATAGGACATTTTAAAATACCTCTGGCCCAACATTTGTTTCCCATATCTTGAGAGGCACCATCAAAAAAACCCACTGCCATATCCCAATCAAGTAAAGGAGGTCTATCTACCCTACATACCTTAGATGAGGTTGACCTTTTAATTTCACCCATATCCTGAAAAATCATGTTGCAGACTCTACTCAGATTCGGCAGAAAGTCCTCAAAGATGACCAGATTTCTATGTTTCCACACCTCCCAGCAGATGAAACATGGTAGTTCATTCCAGTTGTCTTCCTTTCTAATCCATATTTGTAAGCATCCATCAATCTGATCACCCTCCCAGCAAGCTGATAGTTTTAAGACCTTTTTAATATTAGCCCAAATCTTTTTAGTAAAACTACATTTCACAAAAAGATGAAGAACATTTTCTTTAGCATCCCCACAAAGAGCGCATCTCCTAGGCCCATTAAAGCCTCTTTTGATCAGATTCTCCCAGGTAAGAATTCTTTGTTCGAGCATAAGCCAAATAAAAAGTTTAACTTTAAGTGGGAGCTGCCAACTCCAAAGATCTACAAACCAAAAATTTTGTTCCACCTCCACATTCTCCATTAATTGAACTTCATATAATTTATTTGCACTAACCTATCCATCTTTTGTATCCCAAGACCATAATAAAATTTCTTTATGACTATTAAGTTCAAAACCCGAAACTATAAGCCTCTTTAAAAAAAAGGTTCATTCCTCTCTTACTACCCCATCCAGCCCCAACAACTCATCATTTTTCCATTTAGTGTGGCTTGTGTTCTCCATGATACCTGTCCCCACTTGTGCCAGAAATTCTATACCTTTTTCCTTCAGAATAGAAATAAGATTTCTGGAGAGCTTGTAGTAAGTATGAGACCCAATCAATTGATCAACTCCAATTCTAATATATTTCCCATTACTAAGTTTCCACACCAGTCAATCTGTTAAGATAGCTAAAGAAGAGGTTAAAGCTCGCCAAATATTTGAAGTGCCATTCTAGTTTTTCTTACCTTCTCTGAACCACTCAGCAATAGATTTATTCTTAATGTAGTTTTTAATGAACACTTCATGCCACAGTCTAGGTATCATGAGACACCTCCACAAGTTTTTTTCCGCTAAGCCTTTCCCAAAAGAAAATATATTTTTGATACCCCATCCACCGACTTTTTTAGACTTTGCTATCTTTTTCCAATACTAGTTTTTTTCCAGTCCATAAAAAGTTGAACATTCTCTTTCTGATATTGTTGAGAATACTTTTAGGAATTTTTTCCACAAAAATACAATACACAGGAATGCTTTCAAGTATAGCTTTTACAAGAGTCACCCTTCCCCTTGAAGTAAGCCATCCATGGCTCCAATTTAATATTATTTTTTCAAATTTATTTTCCGGCCAAATCCAGTCAGCCTTAGTATAGCAATTGGGATTTTAAAAGCAACCAAGGTACTTAAAGCTGACTTCTACTGGTTTTACCTCAAAGGGTAGTATTTCCTTCAACAATGCTAGGTCCTCATCTTTCCAGCCTGCTTCAAGAAAAGATGATTTTTGTGGACTAAAATCCATCCCAGACGCCTTGTAGAACAAATCCATCACTTCCTTAAAAGCTTCCCATTCTGAAATGATTCCACTCCCAAACAGAATGACATTGTCCACAAACATCAGATGGGTAATATTTATGCCTCTTGCCGCAGATATTCCTTCAATATTTTTTTTCTTGACTTGCTCCAATATAGCTCTATTAATCCCTTCTAGCACCAACAAGAAAAGTAAAGGGGATAAGGGGCATCCTTGCCTTAATCCATTATTACTTTTAAAAAACCTATTGGGCCTACCATTGATCATCACAACAAAATTTGCAGAACTCACACACCCTAACATCTAGTCTGTAGCTTCAAGGCTTAATCCCACCTGAACCAAAGGAAGTCTCAGAAACCCCCAGTCCACTCTATCATAGGCATTTATCAGAGCCGATTTTAGCACCAAAGCTTTAGAATTCTTTACCTTGATAATGTGTAAAACTTCTTGTACTATACCAATAGCATATGTAATTTGTCTTCCCTCAAGCAAGCCAACTTTTTTCTTAGAGATTTTGAAAGACAGACAGGATTTAATTCTAGCAACAATAATCTTAGTGATGATCTTATACACCAAATTGCATAAGGCAATAGGTCTAAACCCCCCAAAAGAAACAGGTTTCTCACTCTTTGGTATGAGAGAAAGAAAGGTCGCATTCAGAACGTCACTAACCCTACCTTTTCTCCTCGTCTCTTCAACCATGTCCAAAATATCATTGCCCACAAGATCAAATAAGGCCAGGAAAAATTCTACAATCCAGCCATCCGACCCAGGGATTTTTGAGGCACTAAACCCTTTAAGTGTGGACTAAATTTCTGCCAAAGTTAAAGGATCAGCCACTTTGCGTCCTTCTTCCTTGGAGAACATTCTGGGGTAATTTCTTAAGATAGTTAATTGATCAGTAATAAAAATATTTTCATGTGCCTTGAAAGCATTCTGAAAGAAACCAACAGCTTCCTTGTTTAGTTCATGATTATAATTAATCACAGAACTATCTTCCTTTATGATATCCCAAATAGAATTAATAAGTTTTCTGGAATTCACATATGCAGAGAAAAACTTTGTATTTTTATCTTCAGAGGCCAACCAATTTAACCTACTCTTCTGCCTCCATGTCTCTTCTTCCTATCTCAAAAGTATCAATTTCCTTTGTTCTTTTTCTAGTACCAACACATTGTCTACCGCCTCCTCAAAACCCTTTGGATGATTTGTGTACAAAGTATCCAAATCCCTTTCAATCTTTACCAGTTCTTCCTTTGCTGCCAATTTCTTCTTTCTTTCCCATTTTATTACCAAAGACTTGAGTACCTTTAATTTTTTTACTAGAGCATCCATAGGAGTTAAAGTCTCATTTCCCAACAGACCTTTCTAACTTGTTCTCACTAGATTTACAAAATCTGGTTCATCAAGCCAAACCGACTTAAATTTAAAAGGATAGCCAATATGTCCTATTTCTTTTTCCAGATGCAAAATAACTGGCATGTGATCCGAGATTTTAGTATTACATACCCAAGATCTGTATCTTAACCCTGACATCGTTAGATACTCAGAGATCAAAAATTGATCCAATCTCTTTGCAACATAATTATTTCCTCTTCTGCCATTACGCAATGTAGGGATCACTTTGAGAGGCTCAACATCCACCAATCCCTCGACTTGAAATAGCTAATTAAAATAGAGTTGTGAAGATTCAGTTCTAACATGGGCTCCCCACACTTCTCTGCTTGAGGTAGTAAGACTAAGGTTTCCTCCAAGTATCAGATTTTTTTCCTTAAGAATCCCAACCCTTTTAATGTTTTCCCAAAACCCCTCTCTTCCAGCATAAGGACCATAGCAATTTATCACTTTCAAGATTTTATTTATATCTTTCAAAACTCCCACCAGCAATATCCCTGCAAGAGTCAAGAAATCATTACAATCATCCTTTCTTATGTTCCAGGCAGTTAGCAAACCACCAGAGAGTCCTAAGGAATCCACACCACAGAAATACCAATTAGGAAGAAGCTTCATAAACAGTTCTTTCTCTTTTTCTACATAGACCGTAGTTTCTTGTATAAGAAGGACATCTGAGTTTTCATAATCTAGAGACCTTTTGAGGGCTAAGAATTTCGAGTTTCCCCCCACTCCCATGCCATTCAGAATAGTAATTATCATTTTTTAACCCTATCTAGGGCCTTCTGTGCTCTAAGTGCCCTCGGACCTTCACTCATCATAGGAGAGACACATTTTTCCTTTTCTTGTACTATTTTTCTTTCACTTCTAGTTTTTAGTGGTGAGAAATCTTTCTCCAGCCTGCCACGCATTGGTCCCTTAAAAAAGGCAGTTTCTCCCCTCATATTTGGTGCAGACTCACCCCTACCCAACTCCCCCTTCCCTAAATTAGTTACATTCTTTGGGACAAGATCCCCCCCATCATAAATTGGCAAAGGGTCATAGTTTAAGACGTCTATGTAAGATTGAACAAAGTTAATAATCGAGTCATCAATTTCAGACATGATACTTGGATCTTGTATACATAAATGATTTTGTGAACCTGAAGTTCCTTCTACCTTGTCCTAAGAATTTTCCATAGGAAAATCCACACTCCCCTCCAGACCCACAACTGGGTTTCCTCCAATGTCTTTCAAAGGCATGATCTCGAAATTCGTAGCACCTCTGATCCTTCCCTTCCCAGTATCAGAGATCAATGTGGGAAAGGAAAAATCAGCACAACCAGTCTACCCATCTCGGGCCAAATATTCATCTACTACACCCCTAGACAGAGCACCAGTCCTCTCTTCAGGGTAGTCATCTTTACCCGCTACAAGCATAGAACCTCCAATCCTAAAGGTTTCATCCCCCTTCACCAGAGTGCAGATATGGTTCTCAATTATCCCTGACAGATATTTGAGCCCCTTTTCCTCCAAGGATCCTAAAACCTCCAAACCCTCTGCACACCTATAAACAGGAGGCAAACCTATGGACTCTTCCCTATAAACCTTAATCCAACAACCCCTTGACCTTAATGTCAGATCTTCTAAAACAAAGGCTCCACCAATCTTAAAGTTCTCCTTTGGAACAGAATTAACCACAAGTTCCTCCTCCCCTAAAGAATTACTCCGAGAAACATCAATTAAATGTAGTGATGAGTTATCTAAGGAAACCAGGTTATGTAACTTATTGCAATCAATAGCGCTTTCCATCCCCAAAAGAGGTAGGGAGTCACTCCAATTTACAGAATCAATCATCAATGTAGCAGGATTTGCATGTGGTTATGCATCGCTCACTTTTGATTCCTATTCAGGGGGGTCTTTCAAAATTTTACCAGGGCACTGGTGCCTTAGATGCTCGGTTTCCTTACAGACTGTGCATCTGAACGGTATCCCTAAATAATCCAGGCGTTGTTGTATCGCCTTCCCCCTCCAAACAATTTCCAAATCGGTCGGGAGACCACCAAATGTATCCACTTCCACTAAAATTTTACCCATCCTCCTATCCAAACCAGACAACAACTTAGAATCTACATGCAGAAACTTTCCAATAGAATTACCTATTTCCTTAAAAGCCTTCAAGCTCCACAGAGCTAGCGGAAAACCAGGTAACAACACCCATAAGTGCCTAAAATGAAAGCGCTCCTTGTCGAGGTTGAAAGCACAATGCCAGCGCTTGAGCATTAAATTGCCTTGGTTCACCATCCATACCACTTTTAAGACCAACTCTGCATCTGCCGAGGATTTGAAAGCGAAATAGAACCAGCCTCTAGTCAGCAAAAAAACCATTGGCGTATACCCAACAACATGACCCCACTTCTCATCTACCCAAACATTTATGTCCCAAGAATCCATCACTCGGTAGTCGAATCTACCAACCATCCCTCTAGCAGAAAGTGCTTCCACTTCATTCATACCTATATCTCGTCCAAGAGTTAGTGTGGTTTTTAACTTCTTTACCCTCCACGCTTTGGGTCCAGCGTGCACACTGCCCTCCTCCTTGCAGTATTGCACCACTGTATTTGAGCCTACTAGCTCAAATGCCTTCACTCCCGTCACTGACACTGACACTTTGTTGTTGCCTCCCACCGTGTTCCAGCCAGCTTCGTCTCCCCTTTTCCCCTTTCCTTCAGTCTTAGCACTGGTACCACCAAACCTCTCGCCCCAAACCCTTTCAACACCACTACCCGCTAGCCCATTCTCCTTATCCTCCATAGAGACGAAAGAATGTGGATCAGACTTGCCTTCCTTACCGAATGGCACTTCCGCCAAAGCCCCCGTATATGAGACTATTGAGGTCTTTACTACACACGTTTTCCAAACCTTTTCCACTTCCCAAGAGAAAAGGTCATTTATGACCTCCACCACCTCTTTTCCATTATCCCCGAGTGGACCCGCATTGATCAAGTGTAAATTGTGTGTTGAACTAAATATCTCTATAGCATTTATTTATTATTGTTTTTTTATATATAGTTTAGTATTATTGAAACAATACACTAGCAAAGGCAACAATATTACTCACCAACGTATAAAGCAAGGATTGCATCGGCGCTTTGCAATTCTTCCTTGTTACGTTAAATTATAATCACATGGAATTGAAAATGGTTGCATTAAATGTTAATGTGAAAGTTTTGAACTAATTTATAATACAATACAATATTATTGTGTATAGTGTGGGAAAATTTCAAGGACTAAATTTTGTGTATGGGATAATTTTTCATATTTTTTTACAAAGAAATATTCACTAATTTTCATTTCTTCTTAAAATGATTTGCCCAATTTATATAGGATATAAGTATTTTATTTTAAAATCGTCAAAAATTTCTAAAAACTATATAAAATTTCTAGAAATTAGGTTGTGGGCCCATAATATCATTATAGATTTCCAAATGGATAAGTTGTAAAGGAATGAGAATTATGTTCCAATCTTGTAGATAATATATATGTGATACGGTTAAAAATATGTTGTACTTTGTAGTGTGTCAATGATATAAGAAATTCATTGTTTAATTATAATAATAATAACAATAATAATAATAATACATTTTATAAAATAAAAATCACAACATTTTATATAAAAAAAATTGTAATTGAAATGTTTTAGTTAATATTCTAAATATGTACTATATTATTTTTAATTGTTTAAAGATAATATAATGTTAATTTCGTGAAAGTTTATGTATGTTGTAGTTTAGTTATGTAATAATTTGTAAAGCCACAAGCTAAGAGCACTTATAGAAAATTTGTAAATTTGAAGGTTGCATTCATGCAATAGGAAGGTTATGGGATAGAGTCAAAGACTCAAAAGGTTTTGAAATGCAATTCTCTCATAACTCTAAAAATCCACAATTAAGATGGATCTATGTTGGTGTACTTGTGTGTGTGTGTGTGTGTGTGTGTGTGTGTGTGTGTG
>JZKD02S1848490.1:56762-82589 GCA_000966675.3 Picea glauca | reverse complement strand
TATATATATATATATATATATATATATATATATATATATATATATTTGAAAATTATTTTTTATACATTTAAAAAATTAATATTAAATATTTAAATATTTTATTTTATTATTTAAATTTAATAATATTTTATTTTTAATTTTTTTCTTCCCGAAATGTAGTTCGGAAAGAAAACCCGATCCCTTAAAATGGTGTGAGGGTAAACTAGGGGCGCATACGTTGAGTGAGCTCCGGACTTACCTCGAGGCCGGCCCACTTAGGCCGTTAACTTTGGGACTTACTTCGAGGAACTATTGCACTGAGCCACTCGATTACATTTATAATCTTGATTTATTTTTATAATTTCATATTCTTTTGTCTTCTAAATTTATAAATATTTATAAATATAGGTATTTATCTCAAAATATGAGAGTTGACATTTGGTATCTATAAAAATATTAATAAAAAATTATATATTTTAATGTGGATCATAAATAAAATATTTCAATATCCATATTAAATAAAATATTTTAATAGATATAAAAAGAAAAAGAGATAAGTTGATATGTGGCATTTAAAAAATATTAATATCTCAATCTCTGCACTATATAAAATATTTCAATGTCTAACTTAATTAAAATAATGGAGTTGACATATGGGGTTTAAAAAAATGATTAATAACAAAAAATATTCCAATGTCCATTATACATAAAATATTTCAATATCCACCTAAATTAAGAGAAAARTATAGGTGTTTTTAYTTTTCATTTTGAGGGAGATTTGTAATTCCTTCAATGTTTAATATGGAGTTGAAATTTGGTATCTATAAAAATACCAATAAGAATATTTAATTGTGAACCATAAAAAATATTAATACTGAAAATATCGATGTCCACTTTAAGAGAGATAAAGTAATTGATTTATCATGAGTTGAATGAGAGACATCAAATCCCTTGAGGTGCAAACTTAAAAAAAAAAAAAAAAAACGTAGGAAAGATTTGCACCTCAATAAATTTGATGTCTCTTAGTGCATGATAAATCCATAGTTGATAGATTTAAAATTAAGATATATCTACTTTGGCTAACAAGTACAAGTCAACAAGATAACTAAGAGGAAAGATTTGCACCTCAAGAAATTTGATGTCTCTTAGTGCATGATAAATCCATAGTTGATAGATCTAAAATTAAGATGTATCTACTTTGGCTAACAAGTACAGTAAACAACATAACTAAGAGGGAATATTTGCACCTCAATAAATTTGATGTCTCTTAGTGCATGATAAAGCCATAGTTAATAGATCTAAAATTAAGATGTATCTACTTTGACTAACAAGTACAAGTCAACAACATAACTAAGATTTATGACACGCAAAGATTAGCTCACTTACCTTGAGATTGGCCCACTTAGGGAGTTAGCTCCAAGACTTACCTAAAGGCCTCAAGTATAGCTCTAGGACTTACCTAAAGGCCTCAACTATTGTAGTGTGAGCCACTATAGCTAGTCCACATAGATAATATTTTATTACATTTATAAATTTAAGTTATTGTTATAATTTATGAAAAAACTAGTGATTACATATTTTCATGCTATTGGGTTCTTAGCTAAACTATAATGTTCCTTTCACTATGTATTCTCTTCCTTGTTTTCAATTCCTTGGATTTTATATGTTTTGCTTTGGAGATTATAGTAATCGATTTTTTATTCCTCTATTAGTTTGGCACATAAATCAATGTGCTCGAGTTGTTTTAACCTAAAGATTTATAAAATTTAGTTTGAAATTTCATCCACTTTAACCTAAGTTTTTAGTTTCCCCTCTTATTTTTCCTCTTCCCAAGGCATTGACCGACAATACCTTAACTTATCTTGCTTTACATGCACACATTTAAGAAAAAAAAATTCTCAACTAAATAATGCTAGAAATCATTCTAGAATTACTTCTTCACATTTAATGTTTCTGAAGATACTCATAGCCCCTACCGCATTGTATTTCTTTGCAGTTGTTATTTCTTTAATATGTTGCTTCCACCTAAACCAACATGAAAACCTACATGTTGCTTATATATCCTTTACAAAAGCATCTGGTATGTTTGTGAAGTTGGCTCTTATCTATGCCTGTGCTCCGTACTAAGATGCTTGCTTTGCCACCATCCTCTGATACTCTTGACACAGCCCCATCCCCTCTTGTGATGACTAGTTTGTGTTGATTTTTCTAGGACTAGCCTCTACATGATATATGGAACAAGACCAAAATCATAACCTAGACGAAATGGGTACACAAAGAGAAAGGTGTCGAACTCTCCCACGAAGCACTGAAAATCGACTAGAATAGGTATCTTTTGTTTCTTACATAATTGGTAAAATATGTTTGATGTAGCAGTTGATTCCATGAGAAAAACGAAAAAATGAAAAATTGATAATATTTTCCAATTTCTATCTTTAGGTATTCGAATGCATTTCCTCATCACCTCCCTAAATTGCAATAACCAATTTTTCCGTGTGTACTTGCTACAACACCCGTACCTACTGCTGATCTGAAAAATGATTTTCCATGAATGCCCACTAATTGTTGAATGAACTACCTGAAGAAAGGTTTAATGGCTATGCATATTTATTTATATTATTTGGTGTTGCATAATCAAAACTCCATCAAACAAAGAGACTAATCATTGTCTTGTATTTCAACATTTTTCTCCCATAAATACAAAAACATATCACTCCTTTCAGTTTTGAGCATTCACGTATTGTAATGGATGATAGTGTACATATGATAGAAATGTTTGAGAATTTATCCCTTGCGTAATGGGTCTGATTCATTCCAATATTGAACTTTGTAGAGTCGTTGGGTTTCCTCTTTCCAATATGTTTATTCCATTGCTAACATGTTTGTACTCAGTGTATCAGGGAATGCTTTTAAAACTTTGTCCCTAACTCAGCCACCCTTCTCTTCAAAGCAAAGGAATGTTCATTCATTCTTCCTTGGGTATTTGCCTCTCCAATCTAATTAGTCGATTAGTCTAATTTAAACACAAATCAACGTAGATAAACCAACACCATTTATATTATGGACATGTGCATGGGTCTCTCAATTCACAACGGAGTATAATGAAGCCCATATTTGCATTTAATTGTTAATCTGATACCTAAAATATTTACAATTGTAATTTCAAATAATTTAAGCTTCCAGAGAATCATTAGGTACTCACAAATTTATTGTTTAACATCGTCCTTGAGATTCTTGATGACCGAAATTCATTGTTTCAATTCTAAATATACTCATGTGATCTTTATAATTAGTGTGAACAGGGCTATGGTCGACGTTCTATTTTTTGTTCTCCACATTTTCATTAGTTTCTGAGGCCCCTGAACTCTTCCAAGATCCTGCCAAGTCCAAACAAGAACTCCAAACTATGAAGTCATGCTGCAAATTCCAAAATGAATGCCTGCCCATATACATAAACCTTCATTCCCTTTCAATATTTTGGTTCTAATGAATACATAGACGATTCATTCCCAGGCCTACTTAAGTGCATTGTGAATAAAAAAAATGTTGGAGGGAGGGAGAAAAACGTTTTCTCCAATGTAAAGGTTTTAGAAGGAAGAAATTCCCACTCCCCTTTGGTTTTGTTTTGAAAAGGATACAACCGAGGACACCCTCATGGTGTGTATTAAGTCTTCAATGGACAGCCTTCAAAACAACACAACTGCTAGTGTAATAAGATCCTAGCTAGGGACAAAAATTTCTTATTTCTCTTCAAAACACAAATGATTGGTTCTGTTTGTAACTATGATAGTCAACCTTTCTATCTCACCTTCCCGATACATAGCTTGACATGTCACCTTTCACTTTTCATTCAAAAGAAAATGATTCTTATACTTATAGCGGGATACATAGCTTGACCTATGGCTAATTAAATGATTGATACACAATATGCATGGCTCATTCTTTTGAATCTAGTGGCTATTGATGATCATACTCCTCATTTGTTTTCTTGATGTTTGGTTTTTTCACCTGGATATCATAAATTTTGGTATACAAGTTAAAGGCATGGCTATCATACAAGTATTTGAGCTATAGGGTATTGATGGCCTTCATGTACAAGTTATTGTCATGTGCAATCCAAAAAACCAATGAGCTCTCTGTAAAGGTGGATTACAGTTTATGATATGTATAATAGAGGTGAGTTACAATTTATGATAAAGGGAAGAAGTTGTACACACTATAACAGTTTATGATACTGTGAATTGTTCTTGATCTAAATCCATTTACTTACCAGTTAGCACATAACTTTCCCTCATGAGAAAGAAAGACAAGACCACATCACTATAGTTCCTCATTTTCCCAATCAATACATCTGCATCTAAAGCATGAGTATATTATTCTGAGTTGTTTGTTGGTTCTCTAGTGTTGCACCTCTGCTCTCTATGGTGTTTAAAGTTCAAGGCTACACATTCATCACATGAAATAACCAAGTTACCAACAACCTTGTACAGTATTAAGAAATAATGAGGTGACTTGCATTCATTTCCAATCTTACATGCATGGCAGCTAGGTGAGTGATCCCTGGTGGGCATCGAACATGGGTGACTATGATGGATGCAAAATAAGTGGAGTTGATGCATGGGAAACATGCATGCAAACCAGGGTGAAGCTGATGCACAACTCAAAATATATACGTGTTAGGTTTAGGTCACCATGTTGAAGTTTGCAATCGCTTTTTGAAAAAATTAATGTAAGTGGCATAGTCATCATGCTCAAAATAATCTTAAATTCCAATGTTGCACCAATGTTATTGACTTATGCCATGTGGATTTAGGTGCGTAAAGGTAAGCTACTTTAAATAAACGATCGTTATTCTCATCCAATGATTTATATACACCATTTATCATTTAGACTATATCTATGTCATTCTAGCATTCATTACCTTCTCGTATGTGGAACTGAGACTAAAGAGAAATAAATGAGTCATGGAAACTTTCTTATCAAAAGTTTATACCTGAATTCATTTATCAAGCAGCAAACTTCATATATTGTGTATGATATGTATTACTTTCAATTGACATGAGAAAAAAATGAGCTCCACATTGTACACATGTAGGAATCAATGTACCTACAAACATTACAAAAATTTCTATGTCCTATCAAACTGGGAGAGCCTACAATAACTCACAACTATGTTGGCACAAGGAGATGTAAAGCTTCAAAATTTGCCTCTTTTTTCCACGTTTATTACTTAAATCCATTTGAGGAGAATAAATTAGTGAAATTATTGATTTTTTTAGTGTATAACTACAATTTCCTTATCTACAGATACTAATTTCTTTGTTGGTTCGAGGTTCACCTCTTTAACTTGCTCAACCCCTACAAATAAAGAATTAATTTTTGATTCCATGGTATTTGTCTCCATTTGTGCTGGTATTCACTACTACCGCGACTGCATCTGTTAGGCATGCCTTGAAAAGAGAGTGTTGAGCAATTTATGGCACACAAATATAATGCTAAAGAGAGACAGATATTTCTATTACATAATGAATTCGATAGATCCTACAAGATCTTTAATGAATGTAAATAAAAATATCCTTTCCTATTATGTAATCACAATATCATATAGATGGTGATATTAGCAAAAATGAGTTACATGCAACTGATATCGGCATAACGGACATGTAAATTGACGATAAAACCATTGCCCGATGCAACCTGTATGAAAAATATGATAACATGGAAATTGTTTCGCACGATGTGCAACGAAAATCATTTGATGAAAAATTGCACATAACAATCCTTCTCGATAACTCTTATCGCTATGATCTCATGAGTATTCATAACAGTTGGATTAATCTCATAGATGGAAATATGTTGCTCTCTTAGGTGAAGATGAAGACTAAATTATTGATTTATGGTTTGCATAGAATTATGGGTATTGACATCATGAAGGAATCGTAGCACGCGTCTACTATCTAAGAATTTCCCACCCCACAAAATTTGGAAGTTGATCAAATTTCTGTGGCTCCAATTCCTTCTCGTTCGATACCATAAAGTATTAATGTTTTCACCTTTTGGGATTTTTTCATGTCTTTGATAAGCCAAATGATAATTTTTATCCACTAGGATGTAATTTATATCCACATTATCCCATCTAGTCTCATAGCGATAGTAATCTCTTGTCATTTCTCTGATAAATATAAACCCTACACCCAAGAACTTGAGATGATAAGAACCCTCCATGGCGTCCTATGAAATTCCATCTGTTCCACTTAACTGATCTGTTATTTCGATTCCATGGTATTTGTCATCATTGAACAAGGAATCGAGGACCATTTAGTCGGGCAATATCATCATCGTTATGGTCTAGGTAACGATGTTTTCAAGTTTTGATTAATAATATGACTAGTGCGTTCCAAATGTTCGGCCAATATATTACCATATAGGAAAAATTGCAGCTAGGCACAAAAGTGAGCATGGGTCTGTCTAATAACCACCTTCCATGTTGATTATAAGGATAACTAGATATTTTTCACTCGTTGAAAAATCTCTCTTAATCAAATGGAAAAAATGAACAACAAATGATTAAGTTCGACATTAGTTTTCCCCTCATAGGGATCCATACCAATGGCATGGAGAACTATGTGTACTATAGGTGAAACTACCAAAATTCCAAGAACACGATATTGGGCCACTTTCAGTACCTTCCTCGGTCAAACCACCTTTGTGGGTACTTCCTCGGTCAAACCACCTTTGTGAGTCCAAGGAGCTAAACCCAACTTGGATCTATCAGTGCATGAGAAAGAAATAATGCATGCTAGGTTATTATTATTATTGTCTCCCTATATTTTCTAAATAACTTATGTTAATAATGTAATCAAATACTATTTTTCTCATGTCCTTGGAATTTCAAATGTAATTGTTTTGGAAAAAACTTTACTAGATAATTCTTACTATTCGAAATCACAAATATCATCTCTGTATGGAGGAAAATACTATTTAAAAAATTTGTCAATCGATCAATAATGCACAATCAATATAAGGATCTATATAATCTTATTTAATGCACAATCAATATAAGGATCAGTATTATCATATTTTGTCTTAATCTTATAAGTAACAATCAATATAAGGATCAGTATAATCTTATTCTGCTATGACAAAAACTGTTAAAAAAAATTGTCGATTGATTAATCATGCATGATCAATATAAGGTATATCCACAATGTACATTTTTGAGTGCTTATTTGTTTTTCTAATTTATACAAACAATAGACAATGTTGAGTTCTTATTCATTTTTTATTTATTTATAAAAAGATACATGTCAGAAACTTATTGATTTCTTGAGGTCTAATCTATGCGAGAAACCAGTTCAAAAACCTATACTGAAATTTTTTATATATTAAATTTTTTATGTAAAGCCATGATAATAACGTATTCCAACTAATTCAATGAATTGATGTAACTAAAATATGCATAGATGTTTGATATCACATGGATCTTATGCAACATCAACTAGTGAAACCCCCACATGAGCCTTTGTTTCTATGAAACAAACAGGTTTCATGGACATCGAAGCACGTCCTTTCCTTCTTGGTAGGGACTTGTTTCTCCACAACTCCACTTGTTTATTTATAAATCGATTCACTTTGGACATAAATTGATTGTTGTAGTAGTTTTAGTTTTGACACACAACCATCACATTTATTGTATTTGAAAATATATTAATCTATAATTAGCTTCATTGATTTTATTAACCAGTATAATTGGATAACATAGCTAATATTTATGGAACACAAATATTTTTTTATGTAATCGTTTCAAATTTCTCATAAAAACACATGGAATAAATAGCACACATATGGAATGTATTGCACAATCAAATTCTATAAGAAATTTCATTTAAAAACCAACAAGATCATAGAACCCCTTTAAGTGAATTCATAAAATTACCACATAGGAAAATATTCCTAACAACAAAAATACATTTCAATTAATACTCCAAAACTATCACACGCTTGAATTCCTTGTGACTAACTACAATTTTTTACAACAAAATAACCCTAGAAAATGCCCAATATCAACAATAGTACATAGCCAAACCAAAATGAAAGTATTCAACTATGCTCTTAAGATGTTCATGGACATATTTATCTCAAATATGTGATATTATTTCCCAAGCTTCCAATTCTCCCCATGTTATTGAGTTATCAAAGCTCCAAACGTAAAAAGTTGATCTCTCCCTTGAGCCTTCCAATGATCCCATCTATCGAGCTATATGAATATTCCATTGTTGAGATACTTTAAACTACTTTAAAATGAATATGAATGATCCATTGTTGGATGAATCTTCAACAAGATGTTTACAAGTATATCATATCTTGCACTTCCTATGCCATTTTCAAATGTGACAACAAGAAGTAAGGGCTATACACCCATCTTCCTACTCTTGATAGGCATTGGGAGTCCATATCCATGAATTACATGTCCCGTCTACCTTCAACCAAGCATTGTAATGACTATGTCTTTGTAGTTGTTGATTGATTCTGTAAGATAATAGCTTTGGAACCTTAAAAGAAGAGTATCACATTCAAGGCCACCTCTAAGGTCTTCTTTACATGTGTTTAGGTTCATTTTGAACTCCCAAAAACCATTATTTCAGATCGTACAGTAGCTTCTTGAGTACTTTCTAGTCTAGCCTATGGTTGATGATGGACACCAAGATGACCAAATCGAATTCCTTCCACCCACAGGTTGATGTAAAAACAGATATAGTCAACATGACGATTTCTCATATCTTGAGGAAGTATAATTCCAAACATCCATGCACATGGGATTAGATCCTTCCGCATGTTTAACATAGCTACAATAGAGCTCTCCATGACTCTATTGGACAAAACACTTTTTAGGTGTTCTCGAGGTTCCATCCATTGGCCCCCATTGACTTAGATTTTCCCATTGTAGCTACAAAGGAAGATTCCTCACATGCTCAAACTAAGACTGATCGAGAAACGAATTTTTTTGAATGAATCCAGCACATCAAACAACAAGTTTTTTATATTTTTTAGAAATCAAATGCAAATTACAAGAAACACCATGATCAACATCGAGTACCAAACAAGTTTCATGTGGGAGATAAGGTATGGTTGCATTTTCAAAAAGAGCTCCTCGCAATACCCCATAAAAAATTCCTCTCACACTGATACCAGCCTTACACCATCACCAAGGTTGTGGGTGAGAATAATTTTGAATTAAGTATGCCCCATTTCCTTGGCTCTTTCCCTATATTTAATGTGAAATTACTTCGACCATATTTTCCACCTCTCTTGGAAACTTTGGACATGGGAGAGCAATTGTACCCTACATAATTTAGTCCTAACTGCATTGAAAAGGTGACAATTTGTTAGATCATGGACACCAAAATGAAGGCTACCCACCAACAGAACATCCAACTCTATCGGGTCGTCAAAGAAGGGACATTCATTCAACAAGGCAAGTGGCTCACCAAGAGTCAGATTCAGTAAAAGTTTCCCTATCTAATGGACGAAATTGATGCAACGGGGACCATTTATTCCTAAGCGGGGAGGAACGATTGAGGTGGATATTGGTGTCCACCCTCTTATTCCTCTAATTTAGAATGGTTCCACATCTTGACAGATTTTCTATAGTTCTCAAACATCTAAGGTTGTTTTGAGGCCCTAAACAACATTTTTTGGGCATGATAGTTCCTATCATGTAGCCAAACGCAGATGTTATGTCATGTAGAATGTGTACTTCTTAGATAAACCTTTTTGATGGGATAACAAGGGCCCTAAACAAATACCATATGAAAAAATTGTGCCTCCAAGAAGTTGACGTACCAACTAACTACATCAGAACCCACAAACTTTTTGGTGTTTCATCTTTTGGGGTTATGGTTAATTTGTGCCTCTAGGAAGTTGATGTACCAACTAACTACATCGGAGCCCACAAACCTTTTGGTGTTTCATCTTTTGGGGTTATGGTTTTGAATGCTTCTCGTTTTCTCATTGATGCTTTATGTTAAAAGGAATTTGCAACCTCTTTGTAATCAACTTCTTGTGAATCAACATAGACTATAGTCAACACATCTCTCTCTTCAAGGACTTAAGCTACCACCATTGTAGTTAGCTTGTGTGCTTTGCATTTTAGAGTATTTTGTATTCCAATCAATCATTAACAAAATCTTAGTTTAATAGTTTTACTATGTTTCTTGCAATATTTTTGTATATTTCCTTGTTATATATTTTCCTTCATGTTGTTCTCAATATAATCTGGATCATGTTTTACCTCTTGTGGTATAATATCCCCTATAGGTACTCATGCTTATTTGGCTTTGGATTTTTTTTTATTAACTTGAGAATAAAATACTTACAATAGTCAAGAGGGTCAAACCAAGATGTTACAAATATGGAGTTGACACATGGCATTTAAAAAAATATATTTCAATGTCCACTTTAAGTAAAATATTTCAATATCAACTTAACACACACACACATCATGAGTGCAGAGGGATCTCGTCCTTCAAAGTAACAACTTTTTTTAGATTAAAAAAACTTGAGGAAAGATTTACACCTTCAAAGATTTCATACTTCGATAAATCCAAAATTAAAGTTGATTTAGATAGATTATATTTAATAATAACAAGAATAATTTTATCAAAATTAATTCAATAAAATGTTTAATTTTATTATTTTTAATAAAATATATTTTTTCCTTTAAAAAATATTATAATTTCATCTGTATAATAAAATTTGAAAAATTACATCATCTTTACAACTAACAATACAACTAACAATTAGTCATTAAAAGAAATATGCTAACACAAACATACATTTACTTAATATAAAAAAATAACATCAAACAAAAAGTGTTAAGAACAAAATTGTGAGAAAAATAATTCTTATTTCTAACTTTAAGTCAGTTCCCTAAACAAGGTTCCATTGGAACTAACAATAAATGAATTCAAATTTACAAGAATAATATGGAGTTCCAACTCTTTGTCGAAATCATAGTTGTCAAGGAGAACCCAAAGTTTTAGGTTGAGATTTTTGATAACTCCATAGCATAAGGAGCATTAGAAACTAATTTGAGTTAAACATTTCCATGAACAATTTAAAAACATAATTGAATGTTCACATTTGAATTTGGTTGTATATTGTTATTGATATTGGGCATTTGTTGGGTAAGAATTTATTATGGACACAAAGAATTCAAGCCAATGATAATATTTTTAAGTATCAACTAAAATGTGTTGTTGTTATTGGCATTATTTACATATAAAATGTATTTATGAGTTCTCTTAAGTGAACACAATTCCAATTCCATGATCGCAACTTTAAAAACATATAGAATGCATATGAAATGTGTAGAATAGCTATGTTATTATATGTTAAACATTAATCATACAGTGAAACTAATATTTCAATTTTTAAAATATTATTTTGATGGTCCAAAGACACCATTATATATTTAGTATATATTTCACACTAAAGCTAAAGCTATACATGTGAACGATTTTATCTTTATTTTTTTAATATAATTTAAATCTTTTTAATATTCTTAATTTTTATTTTTTTTATTTACCTATGCCCATTTTTAATTTGATAAATTATGCATATATGAAAATATGAAATGTAATCATGATTTTATTACCAACAACTCTGAGAAAGTCACTAACTTACATAACAATAGGATTTTTAGGTTAATGAAGAGGAATCCATATGTAGGGTCGTTGAATCAAACGGTTAAATGAAGTGGCATATTGTACTTATGTAGATAATGAGGAGTAGCGGTCATAACCTTGTGGTTTTATTGCATAAAATGGTTACTCAGGGATTCAAACCATTCTATTTTGAAAATTTAGGCAAGTAATAATTGGCTCATATTTATATTAAATTATATTTATAACAATGTGTCAGTCTTCAAAGTGCAAGCTAATGATGGTTTCTTATGACGTGTTAGTGGATTCAAGATACTTTTACAATAAATTTCAATATGGTTCCAACAAAATATATGGTACATGTTTTTGTTCGTGCAGGTGTTGAGTACCTTAACGATTGAATTCCATTCCAAAAACTTGTATAATTGTAGAGAACCCATTTTTCTTATGTCTTGTATTTTTTGGAAATTGATAATATTAATTTATATATTTTTTTAAATTGTCAAAGTCAATATATCCATGAACTTACGACATGTTTTGTTCATGCGGGCTAAGAGGGTCTTAACATGATTTTTTTTTTTGTTTTACATCGTAGGTATCTGTCTCCTCTAGTTTCACATATAACTCAGTCGATAAATGGTTAAGATGACAAAAAGTTATAAAAAAAATAAGAAAGGTATGTATTCTAGAATTTCGATATATGCGAAGAAAAAAATAGATTAAAAATAGTAAACAATATTAATTTAATATATATATATATATATATATATATATATATATATGGAATCTACATAATTAACTCTATCTATGTCTATAGTTTCATCAACAACTGAATTTTTTAGCCTATAGAAAAATAACATCAAAGATAGAGATATAGAGAGGTATTCACAAAAATGGAGGTTTTATACATTTGTAGACTTAACCATTAGGTTTTTCATCATGAACCTAAATCCGATCCAACCAAGTTAGAATACATGTTGTTCATTCCACCAAAAACATTGAATTCAAAATAACATGCATGGTTTCTTGAGATATGGAACAAACTCTAGGAATGCACATGTGTTCCTAATAGCACACATTTGCTATATGAATGTGCACACATTCCTAAGAGAGGGAGCACACTTTTATAAGTTATTTGTTATTTCTCATTCCCCCATCCCTCTCTCTCTCTCTCTCTCTCTCTCTCTCTCTCTCTCTCTCTCTCTATCCGACATCTACACCCTTCTTTGTCTCCCTCTCACTCTCCCTCTCTACCCCCTGTATGTTTCCCTCTCTCTCTCCCTCACACTTCTATACATGGTAAGACATAGACATGGAAAGAATTAGAAATCATAATGCATTGAAATACCTAGACCTAGATCTTACCTTGACATACCTTAGAATCTCACACCCACTCTCTCTCTCTCTCTCTCTCTCTCTCTCTCTCTCAATTTGATCCTTTTTGCCTCCTTCAACTATTACGCCCTCTATCTCTTCAACCTCTCTCCCACCCTTTCTCTATCTCCTCATTGTTAGTCTCAGTATCACTCTCTCTCTACCCCTCTTTCTCTCTCTATTCCCCCTCTTTGTCTCTATCTATATCCCTCCTTCCTCTCACTCTCTCTCTACTCCCCCTTTATATGTTTCCCTCTCTACTCCCCTTCCTCTCACTATCCATCACTCTACCCCCATCTTTGTCTACCTCTCCCTCCCTCTCTCACTCTCTCTCTACCTGTCCTCTTTTTCTTGCTCTCTCCCCCCCGCCCCTCCTCCCTTTCTCTCCCCCTCCCTCCCACTATCTTTCATCTACCTCTCCTACATCTACCCTTCTCTCATACACTTACATCTCTCTCTACCCCCCTCTCTATCATCTTCTCTCTCCCTATCACACTCTCACACACTCCTTGTACTACCCTTATATGCCTTGTTATCTATCCCTCCCACACTCTCACACACACACTTTCTATCCCCTTTCTATGTCTTTCTCTCTCTCACTTCCACACTCTAACACACTCACTCTCTACCTCACCTCTTTGTATTCCTCTGTCTCTCTCCCTACTGTTGACGATTTAAAACGTCAACGTAATTTTGCCTCCAAAGTATTGCTAAAGCCTGTTATTATATAAGACTAAATAATGCTAGTAGGTAGGACCCCTTGAACTTTTGAAGATCAGATTTGTTCATTTTCAATATTATGATGATGTGCTACAAAGGTTTACACGGTTCATGAGAATATGGTTTCCATTGATATGAGTTAATCTTTGAGATGTTGTTCCTTCAAGATACTACAACCTGTTATTCATATATGGTATTTGTTCTTCTTTCACCTGCACAACAAACATGTCGGTAAAATTACATGAAGGGTAGTTTTGAAGAAGGCAAGGTATTAGAACGAGTGCAAAAGGACCTAGTTCTGCAATACTACATGCATAAAATATTTGTTGATTATTGTTAAACCCTAGCTAACAAGGAAATGGATATGAAATTGTGTTAAATTACATTTTTATATGCATATGGTGGAAATTTTAGTGGTGCATTTGGCAAGGTGATAATGCAATGGTTATGAATTGGTTAATGGAATCAGTAGCTGATATACATATGTTATGAATGTTGATGGTTCATGGAAGTAATGGATTTACGATTTTATATAGTCCATATGTATGGTGATTATGCTATGCTTCGGGTTGATGTTGATCACGCTAATAGTAATGATTCTATACATAATCTCTTAGGTTGTATAATGGTCGAGCGATTTATTTGAGTTATATTGGGAATATGAATATGGGTGGCACATTTGGAAAAGTAATAATGTGAATGGTTGAATTGTTATATGGAACTTGGATTATGATATGGTTTAAATGTGTTGATGTTCTCGATGCATGGGTTGATTAATTGTGTTAATGGGGGGCTCGTTGGCATGTATTGTTGAGTAAATGATATGTGGGTGGAGGCGACATGCATTTACTACACGTCACCTCTACCCTTCCCATTGGCTGCCACCCTAGTCAGACTATTGTTTGATCTTGTTGTTGTGCTCACGCTTTAGATTGTTTGCAGGGTGAAACTACTCGTCCACCTCTCGTCTTAAGGATTTTGATTAACAGGTATGTCTCTTTTGGCCATTCTTCACTTCACTTTGGTTATGAAATGATTTTGGCTCAATTGTGTGGGTTTGTGTTTGTCCTGAGTTCCACAACTATGTGGAATTTTAGTTTTTAATTGAAAATGGATGGTTCTCTCATGATAGTTTTAAGTTCATCGAAGTTGTTAGCCCTCTTGGGTGATAATTCTTTGTTACCACTATTTTTTGGTTGAAGGGTTTTGTTTAAATCATGGCTGGATAGTTTCCTTCACGGTTTTGGGGCTTAACTAGAGCCATGTTTTCTGGTTTCATCCCTGACAAGGAAATGTCTCCCGCTCACAAGTGAATCATAGTCCTCCTTGCGCATACACCTTTGGCCTTGAAGTTTTACTATAGTTAGTTTCGTTCCTCCTGTGAAGGCTACTGTGCAAACCCCTAACACTATAGATTGGAGTTCCATAGGGAGACTGTCGAGTCTGCCAAGTTGCTTCTAATTATTGCGGTCTATTACTTTGAATATTATCTCACTCGTTGGTCATATAGCAGTCACGCTGGTATGGATTTTTTTCACTACCTCTGTCATAATAGCGTGAACCTTACATTACCAATTTTCACTTCTAAAGTTCACAGTCACCCACCTGATGTCAGAGAACTCAGTTGTTTTTAACAGAAGGGCCTCTACCCATTTCGATTAGATGCGTGGGTATACACAACTACCATGGCTTGTTCGGTTGATTGATTTTTTTTCCACAATGGCGAATTGTTGGTTGATGTGTAGTCACTAGTTTTGCACTTATGGTGATTTGGTTGGTGGCTGACATTAGTCACGAATGCTTAGGTTTTCTCACATAGGTCGCGTTCTGTGTATGGTGTTTTTCAAATGAAACATGGGACATGATAACTATGGTTTTCTTGGGGCCAAATGATAATCGAACTGGATAACTATAGAAGGCCTTTCCAAGGCATCCTTGTGTTGTTGGTTGAATAGGCTTGAGTGCGCACAACTTGATTGAATCATGGTGTGACTTAACTGAACCAACCACTTATTAATGCACACAACCTTAGCACAATATGTTGAGTTATTGTAATGATTGTGTGTTTGTTGTGATAAGTGGAAATGTTGCATTGTGGAGTTTGGTTAGTTGTGCTTTATGTGTAGTATGGATAGTTTGTTTTTATACTCAGTGATACTCTCAGAGTTTTAAGCATGTTATTTATTGTAATTGACCACTTTTTATGATAGTTGCGTCGAATATTTGGCTAATCTTTTTAGTCACATTGAGTTGTTTTTTTATATAGTGGTATGGTTACATTGCCTTGGAATTTTACTCCTGCATAGCCTATGTCTAAATGGTGGTTGTTGGTTGTATAGTCAATTATCATTTCAGGCGTGGCATGTGAGGTTTTGATTATTTTGGTCTTTTTACTGCATATATATAGGGAACAAATATCATTACAGATCTTGATTGGCTCTATTGCAGAAATAATGACTTTATTATTATTTTGGAAACATGACTTTTAAATATAGATGTGGATTGAAGAAATGTATGCTAGTGGTGGATGTTAATGATTACAGATTGGGAATGGTTGTTGTTGTTGATTGTTATAAAATGTAGAATGTGAGAATAAAGGGAACATAACCTCTTATAAATTGTGTGAAATACTTACTATTTTGTAATGGAACTGTGTTGGATATTAATCGACATTGAACTAGTCAAATACACATGAATTATTACTCAATCATCTGATTGTTGGTTGATGCATCTATTCTTACTACAGAATGTTTTATGGATCGCTTGATTAATTTCATGAACAATAATCATTATCCTCCCCTCTCATTATTTCACTTTCTGCAAATTGCAAACCCTTCACATATCCCAGATTCACTGTTTCACTCCCTGTTCTGATATTGATTACAACCAATAGAATTTATGTGTTAAGTGGATGAAGTGGAAATATCTTGGGTGGATTGTAGTGAGGTTTTATTTGGTTAATTTACAGTTGATTGTTGTTATCATTGAGAAGTGACCATTTTTTCTCCCCTTTCATTATATCATATTTTCGCTCAATACAAACCCCTCACGTTTCCTAGAACATTGTTTCACCCCCCTTCTCATTGATTAACATTAGAACAATTTGTATGGATTGGATTGCATGAGCCTGATACATTCTGAGCGAAATCTATTTCGTATTTTTAAGAGTTGTCATGCATGGATATTTAAAAGACTATTTTCTAATCAATTACACATGCAGGATGAGATTTTTCAGTTGGGGAAGCCATGGTCAAGGAAATAGAGGTAGAGGTAACTGGAACCGAGGCCCAAGAAGGCCCAAGTTCTCTAGAGATTTTGATGTTGATTCAGAAGAGCTTGACCAATCTTTTCATGGCATATTCTTTAATTGGATGGGGTAGGGAATAGTCCAACCTAGGCCTAAAAGGCCTCCTTTCCAAGCCCCTCAAGCCCTCGGTATCCCTGTGCCTCCTCATGTCTCTTTACAGCCTGAAGTCCCTAAAAATAATGGGTGGCAAGAGATTGTTCACCCAACAGTCTCCCAACACCGTGGCTAGCCCAACTTGACTTTTCCTGCTCCTCCAACTTTGAACCCCATTGTCCAAGCTTCCCCTACCCACTCTCTAGTGCAATCCTCCCATGCCAGCAAGAGATTGAAGACTGAAGCCCACCATTCATTTGATAAAGGAAAAGCTATCATTGCCCCTTCCTCAACCTTCGATGACTTTGACAAATCCGTTTCTTCATTGATGCATTTGAGGGATGATTGTTCCCATGTGATCAGTGAGATAAAGCCTAAAGGCTCTGCCTAACCCAAGGCGAATTTGGGAAAATCAAGAGGTGACAGCAACAACCAAGGAAGGTTTGCATCATAGACTAGAAAATATGGGTTTTGAATTTTATGTTATCTATTTTTTTTATGACAGTTGACTTCATGGATTTTGGACAACGTGTTTTATTTTGGATATATGAATATTATTTTGAAATATTTTCAAATTTTATGAGATAAAATTGCCAAAATTAAATATGTTGAGGGGAGGCACAAGGTGTTGTCTTTTCTTAACAAATGGATTCTGTTATAGTTGTTATGATTGTTATGAACTAAAGGGAGTCACAAGGGGTTCCACCTACTAGTTATTATTTATTTATGACTGTATTATGATTATTACTCCCCCCCCCCCTTAACTAAAGTTAGTTGAGTCTTTAGTTAGCTTAACTAATGAATTGGTTCAACTACTCCAACCAATTCTGATTTGCTAAAAGAAAAAGAATTGGGAGGAACAAGAGGAGGATAGAAGGAGAAGCAGGCTAAGGTTTGCTCTTAGAGTTGATGTTGAGACAATTCAGTTTTCATTCATTCATATATTCATCATAGCCTAATTTTCTTTTATGATAGCAGGGTCATATTGTAGACAACAATATTTAGGGTTGAATCAAATCATTCAGACACTTGTTCTTCAAAGGTGTTGATCTATCTTTGATAGTCTGTGTAGACTTGTCTGTTTGTGAATTAGTTTTCATGATTGACAAAGGCTATTGTGTAGAGTCGAGTGGGCAGAAATTTGTGGCAAGTTGATCCAACTTTTAGTGTTTAGTTTTGGTTTTCTATCAGAGGTTCTTTTGTATGTTCCATTAGGGATCTATAAGTTTGACTTTTGTCAAAGATTTATGTATGAGATTTTGTAAAGAAAATGAATCTTTGGTGAATTGGAATGAAATAAAGGATTTCTTTATGTCTCAATTGTCTTGATTATCATCTTGGTGTCTTTACTTCTGTTCTTATATTTATTTCAGCAACTGATATATTCAGAAAATACCTAAAAAGTGAATTTCCAACAAGCTTTTTGTTTATGAAAGACTAGCCTAAGCAATCATAATTAATACTTATGAGTTAGGATATTATTTTTGTTAGCTATAAACATAGGGTGATATTCCCGTCTACTTTACTTTAGCTAAGTAAAGTCTGAAAATGCTTGAGTAAGATCAATACGTATCTTTTCCTCAAAATTTATTTTGGCGACCATAGTGGGGAGATCTTTGATATCTCTCTGGTTAAATTTTATACATACATCTTTCTTTTTCTGATTTTTATTCTTTGACTTTTTTTCTTTTAATGATTGTTCTTTTTGCAAGGCAGCCCAATATTGAGCTTGGTCTCCAAGACCAGACCAACATTGCTTTGAACCTATTTCATACTATTTTAGACACTGCTAGGACCCGTGATGAGATTAACCGTTCTTAACCATTCTTGGGTTGCAATTGGATGAGATATTAGTACTCAAGAACAATTGGAAGCTAGATGTAGGCAGCCTAGAAATAAAAAATAACCTTTTGTCTCTTCAGTTTCGGCCATCCATTTAGTTCCTTTGATTCTCATTCTTCTAGAAGAATAAGAGGATTGTCACCCGAAATTATTCCTATTGCTGAGATAGGAAGGAGAAACGTTGTGTTATCTGGCCAACAAAGTTATCTAAAGAGAACTTTATTTAATTCATCCAACTCCTCTTTCTTTCCCTCACCTATCATCCATAAGATGACATCTAGTGGTGGCTTTGGTGGCACTAGAAGTGCTCCATATTCCCAATATTCATCGTCATTGGTGATTGGTATCTTGTACAACCACCATATCCTTGTCCAATCTACTACAAACCCCACCAAAGTCATTAAAAAGTATGGGATTTTTCAGTTCGAAGAAGATGCATTGACCACACCATGGCATGTGTCCTCTCCTCTTAACCTATCACCTGTTACTCGCCCACTTCCAAAGTTTAAAGAGAAACTGCCTAAGTTTTTGGGAAACAACATTGTCGATACCAATGAACACCTAGTGGGATTTTCTAATGCTTGTCATAACATAGGGGCCAATGACAATGACACCTGCATGTGCTTGTTTTTCAATTCCTTGGAAGGGAAGGCTACAAATGATTTCTTTGACCTTCCTCCTAAGATCTTGTCTACTTGGGAGGAGTTAATCTATTGGTTTCAATCCACTTATGGGCAATCCAAAAGCCCTGTCGAAAAGTTAAGGGAATACAATAACATCACCTATAAAGATGGGGAGACCATCATGTCTTTCAACTTGCGTTCAACGAAGTTGTATAATCAAAACCCCGAGCTTATCCGCCCTCAGAACCAAGCCACTTTCGTGCATTACTATGATGCATTTCCTTCTCCTTACCTTCATAGGCTTGAGGAAAAGGCCAATTATAATATTGGCTCCTCCCTAAATACTTTCTTCGAGTATGAAGAACAACTCGAACGAAACAGTTTACCCCAGGGAGAATCAATTAGACAGACATATATGTCCGCTCTCTTACAGCTAGTACAAGACATGAACAATCATATGATAGCATTTGAGTGGAAGGGTACTGTCTCCCCTCTCACACATGGAGCTTCATCCTCTTCTGCCCCTTCCTTTTAGAATTCCGGTTGAAAATATTTTTCAACCCAAATCTATCCTGCCTAGGATTTGGTGTAACTTTTGCGAGAAACACCATGAAGAAACCACGTGTGAGGTAAAGAAGTGCGTCAGAGAAAATATCTTTGGTAAAAGACCAGAAGTTACTATCGTTGTCCTAGATTTTTTTGAGCTCGAAGATGTCATTGTCATCAATGCCAAAAATAAATCCTATGCCCCAAAAGGAAAATTTACCCTCCTCGCAGTTCTTCTAGCCCAAGCTCATCTTCAACCACTATTGGGCCCCAAGTTACTAAAATTCCCAAGAGTCAAAAAATCACCCCTCCTCCCCCCTCTTCCAAATACAATATCTTGAATCAATTAGCTAACATCAAAGAATATGCAACCCTCCTAGACATGGTTGTCATCCCTAAACAACAAATGCATCTGAAACAATTCATGGAAGGAAAAGTTTTAGTTGTAGCCAATCTTTTTGAAGAGGTAGACAAAGAGGATTCTTTTGCAAATAAAGTAGGTGTACATAACTTCAGATACTCTATAAAAAAAAACCTTTTTATATTTCTATAAATATCATGGATAAAATCGCCCATTGTTGCCTCATTGATGGTGGTTAAGGCCCAAGTGTTATGTCAAAGATTATTGTGGAAGAGTTAGGCTTAGCTTGTACAAATGAAAATGCATGAAGCATGCTTTCCTATAATAGTCTACAAAAAACAAACATAGGTGAGATTAAGGATGTAACCTTGGTTTTATGCGCTCACCCTGAGATAAGGACAACCCTCAGCATTCAGGTGATTGATATGTCTGTAATTAATTATTCAATTATCTTGGGAAGAGATTGACAAGCCCTAGGAGGTGGATACCTCTCACTCAACGGGACACATTTATTAGTTCCTCAGAATGGTAAGAATATCATAGTCCTTAGAGAGGGATGGATTTCACCCTACATAGAGAATGCTCTGCAATCTAATGTAAACTATGTTGAAGAAGACCTAGGAGTGTATTCCATATTTGCTGAAGAGGATAATATTCCTTTGGAAAGAATTGATTTAGATAATGATCTATGGCATATGCACTTTGATAGTTCATTCTCTAGTGAGGGAAATGGGGATGGAATTACCTTGGTTTCTCCTGCAGGAAATATTCATAATATTTCCTACATGTTAGAGTTTGCTTGTTCGAATAATGTCGATGATTTCGAAGCTTTATTATTGGGCATCGAGAATTCCCTTAATCTTGGTTGTGGTCACCTTTTAGTTTTTGGAAGTTTTGAGCTTTTTGTGAACGTAATACACAAGATATGGTCTCCTAGCAATGAGCTGATGGAACAATACTCCCAAACTGTTTAGGAACTTGTCTCAAACCTTCTGTCTTTCAACATCACTCATGTGAAGAAGGAGTTGAATTCCATGGTTGATCGGTTCGTTGTCTTTGTAGCCTCTCGTAATTAGCAATGTTTTCATCACAGACCCTATTACGCTTTTCAATCCCTATATCATCCATATTTTCCTAACCATGTAGGATCTTGGAAGGCCCTCCCTGATGATGAGAGCATTTGTGCTATCATCCAAGATGAACCTCTTAAGAACAAGGAAACTATATCCATGAAAATAATAGGATTCCTGAGGGCTTGACTCCTCTTGAGAGATCATTTTTTTTAAGTGTTGGAGGAAATAAAGAAAAGGAGGAGGAGTTACAATTGAAGGTGGTTGAATCCATATCCATGAACATCATGACACTTGGATCTTCATAGAATGTTAAAATAAATGTCTAGGGTTTCGATAAGGAAGAAATGAAGTCTGTTGAATTACTTGGTGGATTTGTCTAGGGTTTTGATAAGGAAGAAATGCAGTCTATTAAATTACTTGGTGGATTTCAAAAGGTTTTTTCTTGGTTTAATGTGGATCTTCATGGTTTTGATCCAGGTCTTGTTCATCATACTATGAAACCAACTAGGAAAAAACAAAGAATTGTTAACTCTACACTGAAGGAAACCTTTCAAGGGGATTTGAAGATTTTATTAAGGACTGAAATGTTTTTTCTAGTCCACCCTAAATGGGTTTACAACTAGGAAACTGCTTCAATGACAACTAATAATATTAAAACCTGCATTAGTCTTCAAACTTTTAGGCAAGAAATTATGAGAAATCCTCTCCCCCCTCTCAGCATGAAAATGTTTCTGCAACAGGTTGTAGAGTTACACCTGGAACCCTTACTTGACAATTTGTTTGGTTATAATAAAATCAAGGTAGAAGGGGAAAATATTAACAAAACCACTTTTATTACTAATTGTGATACTATGTCTTACAATTGTCTGCCTTCTAGTTTATTTGATACAATTATAGCCCTAAAAGTTCCTATACACACAACCTTCGATGAATTGGTCAGTCTCCATGCTTATCTTGACGATTTAATCGTATTCAGCAAAAGGCTGATAGTTACATCAGAATTTCAAGTGTTGGGTCATTTCTAAATTACTTTTGTCTTGGACACTAGCTCAGAAATTTCAAAGGAATTATAGAGACAATGGTTTTCCCACACCACTAACAGTCCTCGCTTTAAGTATTGCAAGGGACCAGCGTGAAAGGTCTTCTTGCCAATTGTATTCTTCTGTATACTATTAGTTTAGCTCTGCTTTCAATTTTTGGGCTTCTTTTTTTTTCTACTTTACAGATTTTTTCTTTCTGAGTTGAATTTTTGCTGTGTTTTATCTCTGTCTTTTACTGCTGCTATTTTAATTTCTGCATTATGACTTTTGTTGCAATTTTTGTCTTTATCATATTTTAAGTGTTTGGTCAAGTTAGAAGGTTGGATCAATTATGCCATAGTGACACCTCTGCAAAAGCATTGTTAGTCAATAACAATTGAGCTTACAAAGTTGCTATGATCTCTCCTCTGAAGGGCCTTTGAATTTGTTACATATTTCCACTACTATCTTACGAGGAATTGGTTGTTTCTTGCCATTTCTTCATCCGTCGAGATCTTAAGAACAAATATATATTTTTTCCTCTTTCAAGTTGAGAGCATTTTACAGTCAAATGATTATGCATACAGTGGTAAAACCCCTCATACTTAACACTTTTCATGAGTTATTCCTAAATTCCCGTTCATCTTTCCATTAAATCCGCTCATCTCCCCCTATTTCATAATCATTCGAGTTGCATATTATTGAGGTTATTATGCTTGGTTTTTGAAACCATGAGTTCTCAGTTCTAATCTATTAAAAACAAATTTCCCTGTGGAGTCGCGAGTTTGTTGACGATTTAAAATGTAGATGTAATTTCTCCCACAAAGTATTGCTAAAGCCTATTATTATATACGACTAAATAATTCTAGTAGGTGGGACCCCTTGAACTTTTGAATATCAAATATGTTCATTTTCAATGTTATGTTGATGTGCTACAAAGGTTTACATGGTTGATAAGAATATGGTTTCCATTGATATGAGTTAATCTTTGAGATGTTGTTCCTTCATGATACTACAACCTGCTATTCATATATGGTATTTGTGCTTCTCGCACCTGCATAACAAACATGTTAGTAAAATAACATGAAGGGGAGTTTTGAAGAAGGCAAGGTATTACAACGAGTGCAAAGGGACCTAGTTCTGCAATACTACATGCATAAAATATTTGTTGATTATTGTTAAACCCTAGCTAACAAGAAAATGGCTATGAAATTGTGTTAAATTACATTTTTATATGCATATGGTGGAAATTTTGGTGGCTCTTTTAGCAAGGTGATAATGCAATGGTTATGCATTGGTTAATGGAATCAGTAGCTAATATACATATGTTATGAACATCGGTGGCTCATGGAAGTAATGGCTTTGCAATTTTATATAGTCCATATGTATGGTGATTATGCTATGCTTCAGGTTGATGTTGATCATGCTATTAGCGATGATTATATACATGATCTCTTAGGTTGTATAGTGGTCGAGGGATTTATTTGAGTTATATTGGGAATATGAATATGGGTGGCACATCTGGAAAAGTAATAATGTGAATGGTTGAATTGTTATATGGAACTTGGAATATGATATGGTTTAAATGTGTTGATATTCTCAATGCATGGGTTGATTAATGGTGTTAATGGGGGGCTCGTTGGCATGTACTTCTGAGTAAATGAGATGTGGGTGGAGGTGACGTGCATTTACTACACATCACCTTTACCCTTTCCGTTGGTTGCCACCCTAGTCAGACTATTGTTTGATCTTGTTGTTGTGTTCACGCTTCGAATTTTTTGCAGGGTGAAATCGCTCAGCCACCTTTCATCTTAAGGATTTCAATTAACAGGTATGTCTATTTTGGCCATTCTTGAATTAAATATAGTTATGAAATGATTTTGTCTTAGTTGTGTGGGTTTGTGTTTGTCCCGGGTGCCACAATTGTGTGGAATTTTGGTTTTGAATGGAAAATGGATGGTTCATTCATGATAGTTTTAAGTTCATCGAAGTTGTTATCCTTCCTGGGTGATAGTTATGTGTTACCACTGCATTTTGGTTGATGATTTTTGTTTAAATCATGGTTGGATGGTTTCCTTCACGATTCTGGGGCTTAACTAGAGCCATGTTTTCCAGTTTCGGCCCTGTCAAGGAACTGTTTCCTGCTCACAAGTGAATCATAGTCCTCCTTGTGCGTATACCTTTGGCATCGATGTTTCATTGTAGTTAATTTCGTTCCTCCTATGAAGGCTACCGTGCAAACCCCTAACCCTATAGACTGGAGTTGCATAGGGATACTTTCAAGTCTGCCAAGTTGTTTCCGATTATTGCGGTCTATTACTTTGAATGCGGGCTCACCCATTGGTCGTATAGTAGTCATGTTGGTATGGCTTTTGGTCACTACCTCTGTGATAATAGTGTGAAACTTATATTGTTGGTTTGCACTTCTAAAGTTCACAATCACCCGCCTGATGTCAAAGAACTCATTTTTGGATGCGTGGGTATACACAACTACCATGGCTTGTTTGATTGATTGATTTTTTTACCACAATGAGAAATTGTTGGTTGATGTGAAGTCACTAGTTTTTCACTTATGGTGATTTGGTTGATTGCTGACATTTTTAATGAATGCTTAGGGTTTCTCACATAAGTCGTTTTCTTTGTATGGTTTTTTGCAAATGAAACATGGGGCATGATAATTATGGTTTCCCTAGGGATGAATGATAATCAAACTGGATAACCATAGAATCCATATCTACGCCATCCTTGTGTTGTTGGTTGAATAGGCCTGAGTGCGCATAACTTGATTGAATCATGGTATGACTTAAACAAACCAACCACTTATTAATGCGCACAACCTTAGCATGATATGTTGAGTTATTATCATGACTGTGTGTTTTTTGTGATAAGTGGAAATGTCGCATTGCGGAGTTTGGTTAGTTGCGCTCTGTGTGTAGTATGGATAGTTTTTTTTTATACTCAGTGATACCCTTAGAGTTTTAAGCATGTTATTTATTGCAATTGACCATTATTGATGATAGTCGCGTTGGATATTTGGCTCAACTTTTAAGTCACATTGAGTTGTTTTGTTTTACAGTGGTATGGTTACATTGCCTTGGAATTTTACTCATGAATAGCCTGTGTCTAAATGGTGGTTGTTGGTTGTATAGTCAATTGTCATTTCAGGCGTGGCATGTGAGGTTTTGATTATTTTGGTCTTTTTACTGCATATATATATATATATATAT
>JZKD02S1848490.1:22878-34304 GCA_000966675.3 Picea glauca | reverse complement strand
GGGGGGAGAGGGAGATAAGGGGAGGGACGGAAAGATCCAACATGAGTAAAATAGATCTTGAGAGTGAGATGGAGAGATTTGGGGATATGTTAGAGAGATATGGAGGTAGAGAAAGAAGGGGAGGGAGGGAGAGAGCCAGGAAGAGAAGAAGAGAGGTCAAGAGTGAGATGGAGAGAGATAGAGAGGAAGGTTGAATGAGTTAGATTGAAATTTGTTTATGTTTTTGGTAGTTGCGGGAGGTATTCACCTCCAAGATACCTCCTACAATTGATATCTTGAGTAGAGAAAACCCCAATCACTTGCGTTGAGAGATGAGGGTACAAGTCGGCCCTATTGAGTAAAGACTAATTTATATTATGTTATAAATTAGCTTGTGTGTGATTTGTACAAGTCCACCCCATGTGAAAAGACACTTCCCTTCATTATATTGGACCTATATATATAAGTCCACCCCATACTCATTTCTAACACACACTCACTCACACATTGTCCCTTGATATAGTGTGCATCTCCCTTAGTCCCTTGTGTGCAACTGCTGGAGAGCAGATGATGGAGGAGCATGAGCTCAAAGAAAAAGATCATCATTTGATTTGGAAGTCAAAATCAAGTTTACTAAAGAGAATTGGATCTCTTAATTGTTTTTTTTTTCTTTAATTAAATTTAGAAGTCAAATTGAATGATACAACAAGGATTTTGAATCCTTCTTTGCAACAAAGATAGAAGTTTTTTTTGTTTCTAGGAAATATTGTAGGATCTAGGGTTGGATAACATGATCGATCCAAATATAGTGGATCTAAGAAACAAAAATTGATTGTATTTAATCCCATCGAGGCTCTTGTGTTCAATGGTATAGAGTAGGGATTCTGGAATGTGGATAAATTGATAAATCTTTGATTATCAATAGATGGAATTGAATTTCATTTGGAAACTCTCACTCTTCGAGCCGAATGTGTATATTTATTTTGATCTCTTGCTGTGAGAGATCTAAATTTTCTTTATACATTCACGATAGGAGCTCATCCAAAATCTATTGTGGAATGAAATATAAGTGCACTCTGGTGTTGAATTTAGAAAATCGAAGATATGTTATGAATCTAAATTCCTTGTCAAATCTTTCTTTGTTAGAATTATTATATTTGGAATCATGTGGTTTAAGATCAATTGAGGGTTGCAATCGACGATCATAATCCATTGCGTAGATTTTACATGTACACAGGTTAACGACAAGTCTTGTACCCGTAATTTAAATCAAATATCATTTTGTTTTGAGATTGGAATTCGATCTGAAATCAGATGACCCAGATTCATTGCGGAAGTTAAAAATCATGTTGGTGGACCTGACCTTTGGCGGACCCGAAATATTATAGAATGAACTTGTTTTTTGTTGGAAATCCAATATGAATTTGGAACTTTAATATTATGTTGGAATATCAAACCAAATATCCACCGTAAATCTGTAGATCTAACAGTTGTTGTTAGTCTAAGGGCTGAATAATAGTTATGTGGGAAAACTGAAGGTTTCATTGATATCGTTCTACATTAAGTGGTATAAGAATAGGAAATTTTGATTACTGTAAGTGTATTAAAGGGATACTTTATTTCTCACCTCTTCCAATGATAGAAGTAGGACAAATTCAATATTGTAATAACTCTCAAAATAATCTATTATATTATGAAATTGCATTTCAGTTTCGAAGAGAACATGGTAGAAGAGGTCGTCTAGGTAGACCAGTTGCAAATGCAGAGGTGATGGAGGAAATGAGAACTATGCATGTAGAAGTTAAAGCCATAAGAAATGTTGGGAGAAGAGATCTTGAAGCATGTGATGTCATTGAAGCTAAGAAAGAGGATAATGCAAAAGAAGAAGAAGTGACATAAAAGAAACTTGGACTCAAATTATTAAAATTAGTTATGGGAGCTAGTTCAAAATCCAGAACAGAGATAGTTTCATACAGTGGAGGCTTAAATCCATAAGAATTTGTTGATTGGATCAATGTGTTAGAAAATAGTTTGATTATGATGAGGTTCCTGATGAAAAGAAGGTGAAATTTGTGGTCACAAAGATGAAGGGTCATGCTTTGCTATGGTGGGATGGTTTTCAAGAAGAGAGAAAAATGAATAACAAACAACCAATCAAAAGTTGGGATAGGATGGTTGCAAATTTAAAAATGTAAATTATTACCTAAAGACTATAATCTTTCCTTGTATAGACAGATGCAAAATCTGAGACATATATTTATAACTGTTAGAGAGTATATTGAAGAGTTTTACAAGGTGAATATTAGAGTTGGTTATATTGAGAATAGCTCAGTGAAGGTAGAAAGGTATATGAATGGTATTAGATTAGAAATAGAAGATGAATTTAGTCTCTTATCACCAAATACACTGGAGGAGGCATACTAATGTTCATTAAAGGTGGAAGAGAAACTGAATAGAAGACATAATTTAGGAAAAGGAAAAGGTCAAGCTTACAGAGGTAAGGGACAACAAGATGGAAATAATAAGGTTTCAAATTTGAAGGAAGAAGTTGATACATCAAATAAACAAGAAAAATCCTCAAGAGGAAGAGGAAGAGACTTCACAGGAAGAATATATTTTCAGAGAGGCTGAAGAAGAGGCATAGGATATGAGGTCAGATGTTATACATGTGGTAAGACAGACCATATGTCATGGGATTGTCTAGAGAATGTTGCAAGACAAGGAAATGTATAGATTGCACTGCAAGATGGAAATGAACCAAGAGTACTAGAGGAAAATGTTGAAGTTCTAGAGGCAGGAGAAGCCTTATTGATGAGGAGAAATTTACTGAAATCAAACAAGGAAGTGCATGAACCAACAAAAAGGAAAAAATTGTTCAAAACAATGTGCAATCGAAAGGTAAGTGCTTCAAATTGATTATTGATAATGGTAGTACTGATAATTTGGTTTCTCTTGAAATGGTTGAGAAGTTAGGACTACAGAAGGATATGGATCTTACACCATATAAAGTTTCTTGGCTTCAAAAAGGGCATCAAGTATTGGTGAATGAACAATATAGTGTTGATTTCTAGATTGTAAATTATAAGGATCATATTTTATGTGATGTCATTATGATGAATGTTTTTCATGTGTTGTTGGGCAGACCATGGATATATGACATAAATGTGGTGTATAATGGTAGAGAGAATAATTTTACATTTGATAAGGAAGGCAGAAGACATACTCTTATTCCTCTTAAGGATGAAAGAGCAGAAGAGAAGACAAGTCCAAAAGTATGGTTGGTCACAGAAAAGGAATTTTTGAAGCATGTGCAAGATGAAGAGGTAAGTTTTGTTGTTGTTGGAAAACCTAGGACTGTTTTAACCAACAAAAGAATAAATGACTTCCCTATTGAATTTAAAAAATTGTTAGAGGAGTATTTGGATATTGTATTTGATGATTTTCCTAATGAACTACCCCCTGCTAGAAATATTAGCCATCATATAGACCTGATTCTTGGAGATATTTTTCCAAACAAAGCAACTTACATAATGAATATAGCATTAAATGAAGAGATCAACAAACAAGTGAAAGAACTGTTGAACAAGGGATTGGTCAGAGAAATATTGAGTCCATGTTTTGTACCTACAATGTTGAGTCCAAAGAAAGGAAGAGAGTGGAGAATGTGCACATATTCTAGAGCCATAAATAAAATCACCATTAGGTATCATTTTCCTTTACCCATAATGAATGATTTGATGGATTTTTTAAGTAGTGCCAAAAAAAATTCAAATATAGATTTAAAAAGTGGATATCATCAAATTAGAATGAGCGAAGGTGATGAATGGAAAATAACCTTCAAGACAGACAATGGACTATATGATTGGTTGGTTATTCCTTTTGGTTTAACTAATGCACCTAGTACTTTCATGAGACTTATGAATGAAGTACTTAAGGAATTCACAGGGAAATTTGTCATTGTTTATTTAGATGATATTCTAGTTTTTAGTAAAACCGAGAAGAACATGTTAGACACTTGAATTTGGTTTTGAAGAAACAACATCAAGAGAAACTCTTAATAAACTTGAAGTAATGTTTATTTATGAAAACAAAATTGGTTTATTTAGGATTTGTGATTTCACAAGAAGGGTTAAAGATGGATCCAGAGAAAGTGAAAGAAATTAAAGAGTGGCCATCTCCAAGAAACATATTTGAAGCTAGAAGTTTTCATGGGTTGTCAAGCTTCTATAGGAAAATTATAAGAAACTTTAGTGGTATTTTTTCTCCAATCCTAGAAATTCTGAAGAAACAAAAAGAACCATTTAGATGGACATAGGAAATAAAAAAATGATTCAAACTACTGAAGGAAAAGATTATTGAGAGACCTATCTTAGTTCTCCCATATTTCTCCCATATTTCAGAAAAATATTTACAGTTAGATGTGATGCCAGTGGGACAATAGTTGGAGGTGTTTTGAGTCAAGATTATAGGTCAATTACATATTTTAGTGAGAAACTAAATGAGGAAAAACAAAAATACTCCACTTGTGACACAGAATTCTATGCAATGATCCAAGCTTTGAAGAAATGGAGGCATTACCTGATTCCTACAGAGTTTGTTTTATATTTTGACAATCATTCTTTGCAATTCATAACTAAGCAAAAGAAAATAAATCAGAAACATACTAAATGGGTAGAATTCATGAAAAATTTTACTTTTGTATTAAAACATATTAGTGGAAGGTCTAATAAAGTTCCATATGCTTTGAGTAGAAGATGTTTAGTTCCGTAGGAGTTCTAGTTAAATGTTCTTGGATTAGAACATCTCAAAGATATGTACCCTGAAGACGTAGATTTTAAGGAAGCATATGAAGCATGTCATAATACAGTTTTAAGAGATAGAAGTCCATGGATGGATTTCATGGTAAAAGAAGGATTGTTGTTCAAAGGAAGTAAATTGTGCATTCCAAAATGTTCAATGACAGAGAATCTGTTGTGGGAAAAGAACAATGGAGGACTTCCTGGTCATTTTGGCAATGAAAAAAATTATGATTCTATTTTTGTTATGGTAGATAGATTTTCTAAAATGGCACATTTTATACCCTGTTATAAAACTAGTGATGCAACTCATATTGCAACTCTATTTTTTAAAGAAGTAGTAAGACTACATGGTCTTCCTGTTAGTATTGTTTCAGACAAAGATAATAAGTTAGTTGGACACTTTTGGAGGACATTGTGGAAGAAATTGGGAACAAGTCTTAACTTTAGTTCATCCTATCATCCTCAAACACATGATCAAATTGAACTTACAATTTCTTTTCTGGGTAATATATTGAGAAGTTTGGTAAGTGAACACCTAATCAGTGGGATTTAGCTTTACCATAAGCTGAATTTACTTATAATGATTCACCCAATAGAAGTACAGGGTTAAGTCCTTTTAATATTTTCTATGGAGTGAAACCAAGAGGAGTATTTGATATCATAGGTTTGGGATGAATGGAGAAAAGAAACACAAATGCAAAATATTTTTCTTTAGGTATGTAAATGTTGCATGAAAAAGTCAAAGAACGGTTAGAGGAAAATAGTTGCAAGTACAAACAAAATGAATATTTGAAGAGAAGGGAAGTTATTTTTGAAGAATGAAATTTAGTATTGGCACATTTGAGGAAATAAATATTTCCTAGAGGCACATATAACAAACTAAAGGTTAAAAATATTGGGCCTTGCAATATTTTGAGAAAGTTTTCAGCCAATGCTTATGAGATTGAACTTCCATAAGACATGGGAATATCTCCCGTATTTAATGTAGCATATTTTTATTCTTATGTGAAACCTAAAGAAGAATATTCAGCAAATTATTTGGACAGAGACATAGGACAACAAATAAAATGGCAGAAACAAATTCCTATAGGGAAGAAGTTGTAGATGGAAAGAATTTTGGATACCAGAGTGTTGAAGAAGACAACAATACTATGAGTACTTGGTGAAGTGGAAGGATAATCCACTGGAATATGCTACTTGGATAATTTTTTCACTCATACAAAAAAGCAGTAGTACTATAGAAGAACTCATGAAGAAGAGTTCATGATTTTTTGACCTGTTGAGTCTGATGTAGGAGCATGAGCTCAAAGAAAAAAATCATCATTTGATTTGGAATTCAAAATCAAGTTTACCAAAGAGAGTTGGTTCTATTAATTTTTTTTCTTCTTTAATTAAATTTAGAATTCAAATTAAATGATACAACAAGGATTTTGAATCCTTCTTTGTAATAGAGATAGAAGTTGTTTTGATTTCTAGGAAAGATTGTAGGATCTAGGGTTGAATAAGGTACTCGTTCCAAATATAGTGGATATGATAAACATAAATTGATTGTATTTAAGCCCATTGAGGTTCTTGTGTTTAGTGGTAGAGAGTAGGGAGCTTGGAATGTGGATAAACTAATAAATCTTTGATTATAAATAAAAGGAATTGAATTTCATTTGGAAACTCTCACTCTTTGAGCCGTCTGTGTGTATCTATTTCGATCTCTTGTTGTGAGAGATATGAATTTTATTTATACATTCATGAGAAGAGTTCATCCAAAATATATTGTGGAATGAATTGTAAGTGTACTTCGTTGTTAAATTTAGAAAATTGAAGCTCTGTTGTCGATATAAATTCCCTTTCAAATCTTTGTGTGTTAGAAATATTATATTTGGAATCGTGTGGTTTAATATCGATCGAGGGTTGCGATTGACGATCATAATCCATTGCGTAGATTGTACATGTACACGAGATAACAACGAGTCTTGTACCCATAATTTAAATCAAATATCATTTTGTTTTGAGTTTGGAAAATGATCTGAAATCAAACAACCCAAATTCATTGCAAAAGTTAAAAAGCATGCTAGTGGACACAACCTTTGGCAGACCCATAATCTTATAAAATGCACTTGTTGTTTGTTGGAAATTTGATATGAATTTGGAACTTTAATATTACGTTGGAATATTAAACCAAATCTCTATCGTAGATCTATAGATCTAACAATTGTTGTTAGTCTGAGGGTCGCATGATAGTTCTTGTTGGTTGTGGAGCCTGATTATCTTCTTGATTCATAGGTCTTTTGTTTTCAGCCGTGTTTATACCCCATGAAGTATTTACACCCTAGAAGTATGTACACTCTTCCACGTGGGGGAGTGCAGAGGGGGTTTTCCCTCTCTGCATGGTCCAGGGGTTCGGGGGCAAAGCCCTAGAAGGAAAAATTGTCTTGTAAATGTATATTGTAATTTCACTGTAAATCTAGACCATTCATTATAAGGTCGCAGATCTAAAGGTAGAAATTATGTTAGGGTTTTTTTCCCTAGAAGGCAACCCTTTGTTATGAGGGAAATGTATTGAGGCTATGCATGGGAGAGGATATTGTATTCTGAGATAGGGTACTGTGAGAGAACGAAGAGGAAGTTACAACAACTTTGTTGTAGGTTTTATCCCTTCATTTGTTGGATAATAATAAAGGAAGGACATGACCATTTCTCTGGTGGATGTAGCCCACACTGGGCGAACCACATATATCTATGTCTCTATTGTATTGTGTATCTTATGTATTTTATTTATACATTTGTTTTATTTTATTGCTCCATGATCATGTTTTTCTAACAGTTATGTGGGAAAACTGAAGGTTTCATTGATTCATTCCGCATTAGCAAATCTTGTTTTCTGCTAGTATTTTCTTTGTATGTGATTGTCTTTCTATTGGATATCATTCTGTAGTAGGTATCCTACTCTGCTCAGGGGTGGAACTTGAGGATGTCTATGGTTGGGTGACAATGAAAGAGAATTTCCTATGGTCAGATGAGAAAACCCATTTTTTTGTGTTATCTGACTTACTACATTACAAGTAGGTCTTGTAGTTGTGATAGAAATATTTAAGTTGCTTTGAAGTCATAATACTAGATATGTACTTGTTGATCTCCACTCTAGGAGATATTCTTTTTTCTTTTTTTTTTCGTGTTCCTGGAAGGTTATCTTCCATGGAGTTTTTTGTGGAGATGTTGTTTATTTTTTTCTTTTATTTTCTTGTTTCGGGCAGGTTACAACCAAGATAGGTCACTAGTGATATCCCTGAGAGAGAGCCATAGTGACTATTGCAAAAGGAAACATATTAGATGGTATCTATTTTGAGACATGAAACAGTCTGACTATACAAGGAGTTTATATGGATTGATAGTTTTACCAATCCAAATCTTGTCACATGATTCCATCAGTTTGAGAAAGTGATAACATAGAAGAATTTATCATTTACATTACAAAGATCTTCCTGCCCCAGGGAAGATGGTGTCAGGTCTTCCAAATCTTTGTGTAAAGAATGATGGCATTTGTAAATCTTACGGGGTCCTTTCTAAGCAGTGAAAACATATCCAAGGGGATCTTATGCAATCATATTTGTGTGGACCCATGACAACTATTTCCTTTGATGAGAAGATAGATTTATGGAGATATAGAGGATATCGTATGGATATTGACAGTGAGAGGAAGGAGGATATGATGACTTATCCCCCTTCACCCTTCAACATTTAAGAGGGATCTCGTTGATCCCGTCAATCCAGATGATCCATTTGATATTCCTAGATATATTGTAGTAGGCTGGAAGAGGCCTACATGGGATCATTAAAATCTGTAGGAGGGAGAAGGACATGCAGCTCTTATGGTACTTTCTGAGAAATCCAGAGACCATAGAGACATTCTTCTATGCTACAACTATGAGCCACATCATTGATTCTTGAGCCATCCTATTGTGATGAAGCATCCAATTAGTAGATATGGAGAGAATCCATGATGGAGGAGTATTAGTCCATCATGAAGAATGAAGTGTGGGATATTGTTCCGAGACCATAAGGGAAGTTTTTGGTGACTTCCAAGTGGATCTATAAAGATCAAACATACAGCTGATGAGAGCATTGAGATGAAAAAGAAAATATTTGTTTCTAGAGGTTTCTCTCAGGTAGAGGGAATAGATTATGAGGAGAAATTTGATCCTATTGCTCGATATATTTCCATCCATAAAATCACATTCCTTGCAGTATCCATGGGATGGATATTACATCAAGTGGATTATAAGACAACCTTTCTCAATGAAGAGATTGAGAAAGAAGTGTACACCAAGAAGCTAGTTGGTTTCGTGATACATGAGAAGTAGTCTCATGTGTGCAGATCTAAGAAGGCCATGTATGTACTTATTCAAGCACCTCGAGCTTAGTATATGAGGATTGATGGATATGGCCAGATATATATCTATTCCATGAGTACCACATAAATATATAGTATTTTGGATGGTAGCTCACAAAGTAATGTGGCTTCGTAATCTCTTTGTAGACTTGATTGGTTAGTGATACCAATATGTTCAAGACATGATGCAGAGGGAGACAGTATAGGTGCAGTACTTTCCTACAAAAAACCATATTTCATATGATCTCACAAAGATTATTACCAAGACAAAGTTCAAGAACTTTTGTGAGAGATTTGGCATGATTCCTCCCTCATTGAGAGGGAGCGTTGATGATTGCAACTTCTTGAGACATTCTCCATATCATACTCCTCTGGACTGATTCAAGTTGATCTATGAGGTCACCTATGTGAAAGGTGATATATTTCTCCTATGGACTTAGTTGATTTGATCTATGAGATGATTCATACTCCTCTAGACTGAGTTGAGTTGACATGTATTTAGTCTCCTGTCATACTCCTCTAGACTGAGTTGAGTTGACTTGAGATGGCTCTCCAATTCGTACTCCTGTGGACTTAGTCAAGTTGATATCTGAGAGTGATGTCCCTAGTGGTTGAGCACTAGAGGACACATCATGGGGAGTAGACCCATGATGTCACACTATGGGATAAACCCTACTGTTTCTAGAGGGAGGAGCCTCTAGAGGTTCACATGGGATGAGCCATGTGTTTACGTGTCCACATGGAATGAGCCATGTGTGATGTACCCTTGAGTTAAATCTCAAGTTGTTGATATGTCCAAGTGGTTGGGAGGATATTCCACTGGCCATCAACCCTTAGGGGTTGGGAATATCCACCTGGGTTGGTTCCCAACAAACCCTGGAGACCTGATTGTCATATGGTTGGGAGACTGTTCATCGGATTGGTTCCCAACAACCCTAACAGGTTGGGAGAACATTCATCTAGGTTGGTACCCAACAACCCTTGGAGATCATTGTTCCTCAAAGACTCTTCATGGATGAGACATCCTTGACGATGCATTATGGCGTGTAGATCCTAGTGTTAACCTAGCAGGTTATGCCTCCTAGAATGTCCACATGGGTGCACACATGTGTGACATGTCCACGTTGGAGTAAGAATGTGTGACAATGAGATGCTAATAATAGCATGTTTTGGGAGAACATGTCATGGTCATAGGACCATGGCATAGCCTGGAAGGCTATGAAGACCAAAAGAAAACATCACCAAGAATACCTCCCTAGCTAAGAGGGAGTGTTGAATTTTTTGGTAGTTGCGGGAGGTATTCACCTCCAAGAGACCTCCTACAAATTATATCTTGAGTAGAGAGAACTCCAATCACTTGCGTTGAGGGATAAGGGTACAATTCGACCCTGTTCAGTAAAGACTAATTTATATAATGTTATAAATTATATTGTATGAAATTTGTACAAGTCGGTGCTATGTGAAAAGATACTTCCCTTCATTATATTGGACCTATATATATAATTTCACCCTGTTCTCATTTTGAACACACACTCACTCACACATTGTCCCTTGATCTAGTTCGCATCTCCCTCAGTCCCTTGTGTGCAACTGCTGGACAAAAGATCTTGTTTTCTGATGGTATTTTCTCTGTATGTGATTGTATTTCTCTTGGATATCATTATGTAGAAGGTCTCCTCCTCTGCTCGAGGGTGGAACTTGAGGATTCCTATGGTTGGGTGGAAATGAAAGAGCATTTCCTATGGTCAAACAAGAAAACCCAATTTTTTTCGTTATCTTTGGTTGGTTATTCTTCTTGAGGTCCTAATTGTTTACTGCAGTTAGTCTAGCATTTAAAATTCAACAAAACTAACACGAAGAGAGAGAGGGGGCGTATTATAGGGGGAGGGAGGGAAAAAAGGAAGAGGGAGGGGGAGAGAGACAAAGAGAGAGGAGGAGGAAAGGAAGGGGGGGAGAGGGAGGAAGGAGGGATCGAGGGAGGGAGAGATTCAAAGAGGGGAAATATAGAGAGGGAGTGGATGCGAGAGTGTGAGGCATGGTGAGGAAACGTCTAGTTCTAGGTCATGTTATAAGTATAGGTCTAGGTATAAGTATAGGTATTGGTCTTGACATGCCTTTCCAGGTATAGGTCAAGTAAATTTCTTTCCTTACCATGCATTTCCCTGAAATGCACCACTCTTGCTAGTGTGAGAGAGTGTGGGAGGGAGAGAGAGGAAGATAAAGAGGGGAGGTAGAGAGTGAGTGTGTTAGAGTGTGGGAGGGAG
>JZKD02S1848479.1:57093-76912 GCA_000966675.3 Picea glauca | reverse complement strand
CTGCAACCCTCCTCCAAACCTGCGCACCAACTGCAACTGCAGTGCGCACCTACTGGGAAAACTGCAGTCCTGAGATATGACAAATGAGAACTGGCGCCCTGTATTTATAGTAATCCTGCCAGTTTACTGGGGCCGACTTCTCTTTCTGGGTATGTGTCTAATCAGTATATTATTATTAATTCTGGCCGACTTCTTCTCTTGGAGGCTAATAGCCTAATATAAATTTTCTTCTTGAGTCGACAAGGCTTCTAGGGTTATTAGCCAACTCATTAGGGTTTCTCTTGCTTCCCGGAGTCTTCTATTCTCGTCAGGTTCACACGTGGGGGTAAATACCTCCCGCAGCTACCATAATATTAACAATATCTTTCCTGAAGCTAATAAAATAGCTCTCTTTGGGTTTCCCCACATTGGGGTTTTCCCTGGCTGGTTACCTAAATTTCTAAGTATTACATGCATGTGTGATTGTTGTTCATTGTGTTTATTCCGCTGCAAAAGTGCTTGGCAATGTGTATTTCTGCTCATAATAATTTCTGAATGTGGGTTTATACATTTCAGAGTTCATAGATGACAGTTATCTCTAGGTTGTTAAGTGTATGATAGAATTTTGTGCATGCGGATTTTGTCATTAAATTTCTACAACAATTTTACACTGAAAATTATTGACTGAAATTATATACAGTGGAAACAACAAGATCATAGATGAATCATCAATACATAAGTGACACAAAATTTCTATTCTGTAACCTTGTCAAATTCAAAAATTCGGAGGGCAAAACCAACCCTCCCAACCAATACAATTTCACCAAATCTAAGGACAACCTTGTCCTCCAACAACAGAAAACAAAACCAATCTCAACAAAATACCCGGAAATTCTTCTGCCTGTGAATCTGCTGCAACTGCCACCTGTACACTTGCTAACGTTAGCCGTACAACTGCTGACATCAGCTGTACAGACCTATTGTACCTGCCCAAGTCTCACACGTGCGGCCTGAAACCCTTCAGAAAATCAGGTGTGCGGCTATCCTTTCTTCCCTCACACATGCGGCTTGTCCGTACCACACGTACGACTGTCTTCCATACTGTTTTTCCTCACACGTGTGGTTGTACAACCCTCTCACACGTGCCACCTATCTCACACGTGTGGGTGTACCTTTCTCCCACACGTGCGGCCTTGCTCCTCTCTCTTTCTCACACGGGTGACTGAAAATGAAATTCAGAATTCTTCCTTGGCCAAAAATAGAAACAAAAAATGACCAAGAACTGTAGGCTAGATTGCCTCACAATTGCAGAATTTCCCTTGCTGAAATTTCCAAGCTCCTAGCACAAGTGCACGCTCACTTATGCTAACTCCATTATGCACAGTGATCAAATGTCACAACGACCTCTCTCCTTTATATACAAATCCAATAAGTGAGTTTAGGCACCCCTTCTAAACTCAACAATTAATTAGAATATTTTAATTCTCTTTGTGGGAGTGGCACCCCCACACAAGCCCACAAATCCCATGAACTTTCCCATGAGGCCCTAGCCTCATTCCAAGGCTGATTTCACTGAAACGAAAGGATAATCTGGTGCCAACAAATATTCCCACATGCCTGACACCTTGGTCTCTTGTCAGAATACCTCCCGAAGCTACAATATCATCAACACTCCCTTTTAGTGAGGGAGGTATCCCATCCACCATCATCTGGATGTACCTCTGTCTCCCATACTGAAAGTGGCTCTGTCTCATGCACTGGATCTAGCACATCTGTACTCCAATCCTCTTGACTGGCTGTTTCCTCTGTCACTGAAGCAAATCCTGCTGTCCAATCTACCTCACTAGCTGCTCCCTCCGTGACCGAAGCAAATCCTACTCTCCAATCTTCCTAATTGGCTGCCTCCTTTGTCACTATGGCAAAACCTGTTGAAACAAATGGATCCTCCATGGAGGTCTTACATGCCCTAGAGGCCTCCTACCTCTGAACCTCTTGTCTGGCCTCCTCTACCCATGAAACCTGCTTGGAAGACTCCTCTCTTCCAAGTGTACCTAAATGTAGACTCCCTCTGGATGAGTGATGCTCCCTCTGAGCCCGCTGACTCCTTCTAAAGTCCAACTTCCTCTGAACTGTCCTGGGAGGTTGCTCCTCCCTACTGAATCTTGAGGGATGACTCCCTTTGACCTTTGGCTCCCTCTGAGTCAGTATCACTGTTGGAGCTGCCTACCTCACCATTGATGGAGCTATCTGCTCCCTTTGAACTTGTGCTACTGGTGGGGCTACCTGCCTCACCACTGGTGGAGCTACCTGCTCCTCCTATCTGTCTCTCTACTCTTGCTGGTCACAACACGCATAGGCTGGCCTCTTAGCCTATATAAGTTGCCCTCCATTCTAAGAACACCACTGATTTGAAGCTAGATCGTTTGGGCACAAACAACACCTGTCCTTCTCGAAAAAATATACGATATCCCTTCTTCTCAATCTACAAGACTGAGAGAACACTCCTCTTGAGTTCTGGCACCCATAACACATTCGAGACCCTCAACACCTCACTTGACTCCAACCTGAACGATACCGTACCATATTCTCGTACTGCATGCTTGGTTCTCATACCAAGCTCCACACACAAGTCTGAGTTAGTCTCTGTGAAGCTGTCAATTAACTCTCTAGCACCTGTCATAAGGCAAGATGCTCCGCTATCCACCAACCAAGTCCCCTTGCTGGAGACTGTACCTGAAAGGGTAGAGACCAACAAGATCTTCCTCTGCAACTTGTCTGCAACCTCATCAACCTCTAATGCTAATGCATGTTGCCTTCTTCCCCTTCCCTTCCGGTGTGGACACTGTGAAGCATAATGTCCATAGTCATGACACTAAAAACATCTGATCTTGCTAAGATCCTTCTTTCGTCTTGGTTTTGGAGATGCTTCTCTCTTGGGAGAAGCCCTACTTCCGGGAGAACCTCTTCTGTCCTTCCTATTGCAGGCTGCAAGGGCCTGGTTCTCATCGCTGTTATTCTTCACCACACCATCCAAATCATCCCTGGAGACTAACCGAGTCTCCTCCTGAATAAAATTTGTCCATAGTCTATCAAAGGTTGGCAATGTCTTTCGTGCACATATCCCTTGCACAAATGGTTCCAAAGACCTGGGAAGACCTCTCAACGCTACATTCACCAACTCAACATCCTCAATTGTCTCACTGATCGCTGCAAGCTGATCTCAGGTCTGAGTAATTTTCATAAGGTTGCCAAGACTGTGTTCTCACTGGACATCCTGACAATTTGAAGCTGGTGCTTCAAATGCAACTTCTTGCTAGTATTCTTGTTTTGGTATAGACCTACCAAAGCATCATACATCTCCTTGGCAGTTTTCTTCTCAAAGATGTGAGGAATCAGGTGATCCTTCATGGATTCTAGTAACACCCGCTTGGCCTCCACTTCCTTCTTCTTGTGTGCTATCAATTCTTGTGGATTGGTAGGAGTTGCAACCACACCCTCAACATACTCCTTGAGGTCATTTTCTTCCAATAGCATGAGAACCCTAGCCTTCTAAGCCCGGAAGTCAGTTGCTCATTCCAACCTGTCTTTAATCTTCAATGTGTTCACCATGGTGTCCTGCCCAGAATAAGAACAAGAACAAGAACAACACTCCTCCAGTGTTGTAGCCAAAAATGTGTCTCAAGATGATCCCCTTCTCTTCAGATCCCAAGCTTTGATTCCATGTCAAATTTTCACATACAATCTTATGCGACTAATTTTCAGATTTGAAAATTGATTCCCAGTGAGCTAACAGTAAAACCCTAGCTGTTATCATTGAACAATTTTACACTAAAAATTATTGACTAAAATTATATGCAGTGGAAACAACAAGATCATAGATGAATCTATTAAATATTCGATGTGCTTGTTTAAGCATAAACAATATCACAATATTGTCACCCAACCATAGGCACGCAGCCATCCCCGAGCACCTTAACCTTTAACAGATAGAATGATTTCGGAAGTAACACCAGAACCAACAGATAACCAAGATAGTACACCTTTCTCCAAATATAGCGCACCAAGCAGAGAATCCCAAAACCATAGACCAAGACCAATACCCAATTGCAGTCGTTGCAGTTGCACTCCTTCCTCTAGACTTGCGCACTACTTATCTTGAGTGAGTGTGTGTCCAAATGAACTCAAGCGCCTTCTATTTATAGTGCTCTTTGTCACTTGTTTAGGCCGACTTCTTTTTCTAGAGGGTAATACTTTAATATTATTTATTTTATTGAGCCAACTTGTCTTCTAGGGTTCTCACACATCCGTTTAGGGTTTCTATGGCTTCTGGAATATTCTATTCTAGTCAGAGGTTACACATGGAGGTTAATACCTCCCGCAACTACCATAATATCAACACTCCCTCTTAGCTAGGGAGGTATTAACTATAATGGTCTCAAACACATCCATCCATTTCACATGGTATGAACAAGGCTCACATAGTCTTGCAGACCATTCTACAGGTAGCATCATCATAGCCACACAGGCTATCTCATGATCACACAGATCAAATCACGAGCATCATCATCGCTATCCATCTAGCTGACAATCACCTCCAACACTACTGGTTGGCACACCACCCTAGGAAACACCTTCAACACTACTGGTAGTCTCCATGGCAATCAGGTAGTAGTACACAATTACTACAATGCCATCCAATAGATTACAACAGTGTCGATCCATAGTAGTACACAACTGATATTCAGTGGTACACTACCACTCCTAGTAGCGCACAACTACTATCTAGTGACACACAGTCACTACCAGTGGAATACATCCACCACAGTAACACATAGCTGCTGTCCAGAGACACATAGTCTCTTGGCCTCAAATCATATCATCGTCTTCATCATCTCTCGAGGCCATACTCCATCTGAGTAATCGGGCATGATGCTGAACTTAGTGCACTCAACATAGTGTCTTGCATAAGTTACTCACTCAACATAGTGATATAGGGACCATTCTTCCTATCCTGGTCACTACCCGTGACACAGGAAGAATGATTGTCCCAACAGATGCTGAAAGCCATGCCATGGGTTGCAAGGACCATTCTTCTAATCCAGACATACGTTCTAGAAGAATGAGTGTCCTCTCAGATGCTGAAAGCCATGCCATGGGCTATAGGGACCATTCTTCTAATCTGAGCATACATCCTAGAAGAATGACTGTCTTGGACCATTTCCCCCCCTCTGGCCACTACTGTGAACTCAGGGAAAATGTCTGTCTTGTACCAATCTCCCCACTCTGGTCACTACTGTGAACTCAGGGAGACGGACCATTCTACTTGACTGGGCAAATCCCCAGGAGAGTAGTTGTCTTGGACCATTCTACCTGTCCAGGAAATGCCCCGGGAGAATAACTGTCCATGGTACATCAACGATCTGTCAACCTAGACCATTCTCCACAGGGAGAATGTCTGTCCACCAACAATCTGTTCTGTTTGGACCATTCTCCACCTGGAGAATGTTTGTCCATCAACACACTGACTATCCATGATGCCATATATCAACACTCCCTCTCAACCGAGGAAGTCATCTCCTCCCTTTCAACCAAGGGAGGTATCTCCACAAGTCCCAGCTTGTCCCTCAAGTATTCAAACTTTATCTTGGACAGAGGCTTCGTCAAAATATCAACTCTCTGCTCATTGATGGAGTTGTATTGGAGAATCACTTCTCCCTTCTGGACTTTATCACGAATAAAATAGTACTTGATCTCAATGTGCTTCGTCTTGTCATGGAACACGTGGATCTCTGAAAGCTTCACACAACTCTGATTATCATAATATATCACAGTCGAATCCAGTGCATGATTAAATAGTCTAGAAACCAGCTTACGGAGCCATATTGCTTCTGTACAAGCATCACAAGCTGCAATATACTTTGCTTCTGCAGTGCTGAGTGCAACGAACTTCTATTTCTTGCTAGCCCATGATATCATAGCAGAGCCCAAACTGAAACGTATACTAGAAGTACTCTTTCTGTCATCTTCACTCCTTGCCCAATCTGAATCAGTAAATCCATGTAGCTGTACGTCGCTGTTTGAGGCATATCTCAAACCATAATTTAGCGTCCCACGAAGATATCTCAAAATGTGCTTTGCAGCTATCCAATGCTCATGTCTAGGTTCCACCTGGAACTGGCTCAACGTGTTCACAACAATGCAAATGTCCACCTGGGTATTCACCAAATACATCAATGAGCCAATCAATTGCCGGTACAGGGATGAGTCTACTGGATCAGAATCAGAGTCTCTTAGGTTCTTCAGATCTGTCACCATGGAAGTTTCCATGGATTTGCAATCCATCATCCCAAACTTCTGAAGAATATTTACAACATACTTCCCTTGCCCTAGGAAGATTTCACCACGCTTCTGCCATACTTCTAGTCTCAAATAATAATGCATGAGACCAAGATCCTTCATATCGAATTCAGAGGACAACTCCCTCTTACACTGAATAATGAGAGGCTCTGCACCTGTTAGAAACAAATCATCAACATATAGTAGTAGGATCACAGGTGCATCATTCACAACCTTGTTATAAAGGTTTGGATCAACATAGCTCTTGGAAAATCCAAGTCTCGTCAAGTAACAGTCAATTCGTGCATACCAAGTTCTTGGAGCTTGCTTGAGTCCATACAAGGCCTTCTTTAATCTACATACATGGGTTTATCTCGGGTGTACCTCAAAACCTTGAGGTTGCTCTATGTATAATACTTCCTCAATTACTCTATTGAGAATGACGGTCTTTACATCCATATGATGTAAACTGTAACCCATGGATGCTGTAAGAGTTATGATGGCTCTAATAGAGGTGTATTTGGCAATTGGAGCAATCATCTCATCATAGTCTTCTCCCTCCTACTGGGAGAACTCTGTAGCCACGAATCTTGCCTTGTATTTATCGATACTCCCATCTATTGCATGCTTTATCTTGTAAAACCATTTTGAAGTGACTTTAGACTTTCCTTCAGGTCTAGGCACAATTTCCCATACATCGTTTTTCATGATGGATTAATATTCTTCCATCATAGCTTCCTTCCATTCTTTCTTGTCTGTTAGGTTTTCCGCATCAATTTTGAATTCTTGGAATTTGCTAAATACTTCATCCTTTGTCTTCAACAGGTACATCCAGTTTTTTCGTGAGAATTCATCGATGAATGTTACATAGTAGAGAGAGCTTCCTAGGGATTTCACTGGCATCATACCACATACATCTGAGTGTATCAGATCCAAGATCTCCTTGGATCTATTCTCACTGCTTGGGAATGGATTCTTAATATTCTTCCCAAGTGCACATCCTCTGCAAATGCCTTCGTGTATTGATTTTAGTTTTGGTATACCTACAACCAACTGCTTTAGAGATGGCAATGCTTGATAATGAAGGTGAGCATACTTTCTATGCCATAACTCACTAGGATTGAGTTCATCATGTACAAGAGCTTGAGCATTTTGACCTAGGAGTTTATATAATCTTCCTTCACGAATCCCAATGACTCTAGCATCTTCTATTTTTGAATCTTTAGACCATACAAGAACTTTTCCATCGACAAAGGCTATTCTATCTCCTTTGTCTTCCAAGCAAGAAATAGATACTAAATTCTTTTTCAAGCCAGGGACATATAAAACATTGCTAAGATGAACATTGTTACCTGATTCCATTTTGATAGAAGTTTTTCCAGTTCCCTTGACTGCATAAGAGTTCTTGTCTCCAAGTTCCACTCTATGAGAGATTTTCTTTTCATTCATGCTTGAGAGTTTTTCACGGTCACCTGTCATATGTCTGGAAGCTCCACTATCAATTAGTCACATGGTGTCTTCAAGAGATCTTGCAAGAGCTAATTAGTAGAAGAAATTTGTTTCTTCATACTTGGCTTTCTTTGAAGGTACTTCATCATTAACAGCTGACACATGGTGTTCTTCATTTCTTTTCTTGGCTAATTTAGGACACTGGTTTTTGTAGTGGCCATATTCATGTCATCCCAAACATTGTACCTTTGACATATCTTTCTTATGATTGGATTTCTTTCTTGAACCAAATCTTTTCTTACCTTGATGTCTCTTGAAATTTGCTGCATAGGCTTGAGCATCCTCTTACTTTTGAGATATTTCCTTTGAGTTGATCCTTATTTCTTCTTGTGCGCAACAGATCCAAAGCCCTTCCAGCATTGGAAACTCCTTTCTTGTGTTCATGCTTGCAGCAAATGCATCCCATGATCTAGAAAGACCATTAAGTGCTATATTCACAATTTCCTTTTCTGGAATAACTTCTTCAATAGCTTGTAGTTGATCTCTCAAYTGAGAAATCCTCACAAAGTATGAGGCTACAATGTCATCCTTAGTCATCTTTGTGTCACGAAGCTCATTCTTCAAACTCATCACTTGTCCAATATTTCTGACTGCAAAAAGATTAGTTAGGGCATCGTACATCTTCTTGGATGAGTCAAGATTGGATATGTAAGGTATCAAGTGATCTTTGACAGAGTCCAAAATGATACTCATAGCGTTGATGTCATTGTCCTTGAACTTCTCCATTGCTGCAACATTATGAGGTTCCTTCTCTTTTCTTGCTTCAAACTGTGGTTCCACGATCTTACCCTTTACGATATCTAGAACTTTGTTCTTGGCAAGGATGAGGTCTTCCATGCTCTGTAATTTGAAGCTCCTTCTAGCTTGTTCTCTAACTTCATGGAGTAAGTCATGACTGCCTTTGACTTTTACTTTGACTTTGACCCAAAAATTCAACCTTGACGTTTTTGCTAGCTGAAGGTACCAAGAGGTGCACTAGGCTAAGGCACACTAGAATGTCCAAGAATTATGCCAAATGTTTCACTTGAAGTGCCCAAAGAGTTAGGTTAGGGTTTGCTGCAGTTGCAAAATCATAAACCCTAGTTGCAACTGCAACTGGTGCCACAACGAGCTTGACAAGGAACTATTGATCTACCTTCCAATGGTTAGACTGTTCTGAAGGTAGTGTGGGCCCATAACCTGTTAAAATATTCGATGTGCTCGTTTAACCATAGACAATATCACAATATTGTCACCCAACCATAGGCACGCAGCCACCCCTGAGCACCTTAACCTTTGACATATATAATGATTCCGAAAGCAACACTAGAACCAACAGATAACCAAGATAGCGCAACTTTCTCCAAATATAGCGCACCAAGCAGAGAATCCCAAAACCATAGACCAAGACCAATACCCAACTGCAGTCGTTGTAGTTGCACTCCTTCCTCTAGATTTGCGCACTACTTATCTTGAGTGAGTGTGTGTCCAAATGAATTCAAGTGCCATCTATTTATAGTGCTCTTTGTCACTTGTCTAGGCCGACTTCTCTTTCTGGAGGGTAATACTTTAATATTTTTTTTTTATTGAGCCGACTTGTTTTCTAGGGTTCTCACACATCCGTTTAGGGTTTCTATGGCTTCTAGAATATTCTATTCTAGTTAGAGGTTATACATGGAGGTTAATACCTCCTGCAGTGACAATAATATCAATAGAATCATCAATACACAAGAGACACAAAATTTCTGTTCTGTAACCTTGTCAAATTCAGAGATTTTGAGGGCAAAACCAGCCCTCACAGCCAATATAATTTCACCAAATCCGAGGACAATCTTGTCCTCCAACAACAGAAAAATTAGCAAAACCAAACTCAACAAATACCTGAAAATTCCTTTGCCTGTGAATCTACTGTAGTTGCCACATGTACACTTGCCGAAGTCAGCCGTACGATTGCTGATGTCAGCAGTACGAACTTGTTGTACTTGCCCAAGTCTCACACGTGTGACTGTCCTCTTTGCCCTCACACGTGCGATTGTCCTTTTTGCCCTCACATGTGAATTTGTAGATCTATGTCCTAGCACCCCCTCATGAAAAGGGTCGGTCATCTTGTTGATTTTTGTAGCATCGAACAGGTACTTCCACAAAGGTTCGGTGTCTAGCCTGTGGAAGTCCTCCTTATAACCTCTCAGAAAACCTTAGGAATTTCACTTTATGTGTAATAATTAAAGTGAACGATCTTTTAATTAATTAAGTTAAATGCCTAAGTTTTGGCATTAGTAACTAAAGTGAGCGTTTGATTAAGTCATAGCCGTTAGATCTAAAGTGAAGGTGAGATTAGATCTCAGCCTTTGATCACTTTGGAGATCTAGGGTTAGTGATTGATTTGGTCAAATATCAATGTAATAAAAGGCAACCTAGGTGAGGGGATGAGACACACTGAAAGAGTGAGGAGATCTCACTGAGTGGGTGAAGAGAGTTCATCCGAGTGTGAGTGGGAAAGGCGGAGGATAGGTGCAAAGGTGCAATGAGATAGATAGTAGCCAGGTGGGCTAGGCTATCGCTGCTTTGTAATCCTTTGAAGGGTCATTATCCCAGGAAGGGAGCCCAAGACTAATAAAAGAAGATCTGGTTTTCCCGCAAGGGTTTTTCCAAGGGTTTTGCCCAAAATCTCGTGTGCAATGTGATTGGTATCTGATTTAAATTCTTCTGCTGAATTTTTGTTGAGTAACCTAGCTGTGTTGTTAATAATAAAGTGATTTTATTTTGAGTTAATAGTCAGGTGCTAGGTTAAGGAAAATCAACATGGTATCAGAGTCGAGACTTTGAGGAAGTTGGGTTTTGCACGAGATCGAGATTAGCAACGAGAATTGCAGTCTGCAGGATTTTTTTTTAAAGTTTGCAGTTTGCGGGAGTTGTGGGGTAAAGTAAAAATAAAAAAAAGGGGAGGAAAGAGAGAAGCCCGTATGTACAATTATGTGCTTCCCCCGGCTAGTGGGCTGCTCAACCACTGAGCTATCTGCGAGTATTCTTTTAGCCCTAATTATATCCTTCTTGTATTTCTCTTTGGCTTCATCTTCTTCGGGTTCCGGTACATTTTATTTTATGAATTTTGCAAGGTCATTCTCTTCAAGAATGAGTCCAATTCTGTACTTCCAGGCACATAAATTTTCTACACCTTCTAACTTGTCAACAAGCTTGGTGCTTGTAGACATCTTGACCTGGAGCTAGGAAAATGACCAGAAAATGAATCTAAACTTAGTAGGAGATGCGCTGAGCTGAGGCGAGTTGGCTGGAGCTGATGGTTTTAGAAAATTCCAAGTTTTACCCCTTGAAACTTGACCTGCGCAAATCTTGACTGGTACTTCTGGTACTGGTTTTGGTTTCCTGGTTTTCTGGTACCAACAAAAACTAGGGTTTGACTTTTCGGAGAATCTGGCCATTGAAAATGTGTGCTCAAGCTGCCAAAGGATGCTCTCGGGTAGGGTGCACTTCCCTAGATAGTTTTTGGTCAGAAATTCCTCTTCAGTAAAAAGCCCTAATTTCCTTGTACGACAACAATGACGTTTTTAGATACCCAGTGAAAGGTTCTCTATTCAGTCAAGCTTTGATACCATGTTAAGATTTAATGCTGTTATTAGATTATTTTCAAATTACTAGAGCATTCAATGCATTTCCAAAACAACAACATAAAGAGGATCACTGAAAGAAACACAATCACAAGGTACACAACATTTTATCCCGAGAAACCTTCATGGGGGAGAAAACTTAGCAAAAACTTCCTTAATAATAGATTACCAATACAATGCCAAGACTAAGACCAAAACTCCAAGAATAAACTAGGACTGAGCATGCACCTCTCTTCTCCTTCCTCCTGCAACTGCAACTGCCTTCAAAAGATGCGCACTAGATGAGTGAGTGAGTGAATGTCCAAGTGAGGCACCATCCTCACTTATATATACTAGTTGAGGAGGCGCTAGGGTTATGTCTCTTCACTTAGTAGGGCCGACTTCTTCGAAGAGTGGTTAAAACCACTTTATAAACCCTAGGGGCCGACTTTACAAATACCACCATATAAATATGGTTTGACCAATCCACAAAAGGGGATTTGGTCTTATACAAGACTTGACATGGTCAATCCACAAAAGGGGATTTGATTTATAAGATAATAACTCAAATATAATTAGAATATTTTTCGAAGTTACAATATTTCAACAGATTTTTCATCCCAGCCTTAGATGTTAGGAGAGACAGATTGTTTCAATCTTGGGCTCCTTCTAGGTTGCACAGACGGGCCTCCTAAGCTCCGAGTATTCTCTAAGTGACGTCATTATTGTTCACATCGATGCCTCCATAGCAAGGTTACATGAACTATGGGTGCGATCAGAATCGACAGAAGAATCCGGTGCGGGTGCAACACTCGTCCAAAAATTAGGAATCGGGGAATTGGAACCCTAACCCTAATATATATATATATATATATATATATATATATATATTCATGTGACAAATTGTGCATATATGTTACTTTTCAGTTACGCTTGATGATGCTCATTATGAAATCTAACAAGTTTATGTTTGTCCCAATTATTGTTTATATGTTTTATCCTCTTTGTTTTGATAAATTAACTTTTATTAATGTAGAGACCATATACAACAGTTAGCTTTCAATAGATGCATCCACTAAAACTGTGTAAAACAGTAGGAGTCTATGTGAGTATTTTGTGGGTGCCTTGCTGTCTAATATAAGTAAAGAACGGCTATTTTTTGTTTCTAGTAATCCCTTGAAGAAACTTACATCTGCAAAGCTGGTCCAGGCAAACAATCAAGAGTGCAATGTTAAGAGTATGTGGCTTTAGTGTTACATATTTGCCGAAATCTGAATTAAATATGAAATCTGCCACAATTCTGTCATCGGAAATGGATCCACTTTTGCCAGAAATGGATCCAATTTCAGGAAACAGATCTAATCCCAAAAACAGAAAAAATCGAAGAATTTGATACAAATCCAAGATTCCGATTCCTAGAAGATTCCGGTGCGGGTACAGGGTGCTCCAAGGCAAATCCGGTAACTGTGCTCCATAGTGATAGATGGAGATATGGATGCACCCTCTCCCTCCTCAGCCTCTTCTCTTATTTCTATTTTTGATGCTGATGTTGAGCTAGGGCCTCATGTTCCTTAGTGTTGCTTTTAACTTTGTAGCCTAGCCCTTGCTCCATTTCATTTCTTTCCAAAGATGTTCATGCTTCTTGTATTTTGTTAGATTATCCTACTTTATGCTCGTGGAGTAACCTTTCACACTACCACACGTTCTTGCTGCTTATTGATCGATTGCTTGGTCACCCATTGGACATTAATAAAATTTCTTATCTGCTGGAAAAATGCCAATATGTTGTGGCATGTGTTTCTGAAAATCCTTCTTCATGGCCATGTTCGTGTATTGTTGCTATCTGTGCTTCATTGGATTTCAGGTCTGAAAAAAATGTTTTCAATGTTTCCATGTGTTGTGTCTCTGTCTGTCTTCAATGCTTCCAAGTGCTACATCTCAACTGCGGTGTGTCTTTGTCTGCCCATATTTTGGACTGAATAGCGTCACACTGCTTGCCAGGAATTTCTTGGGTATACAAAAGTCTAATGTTGCCAAATCACTGTGATGCAAGAGCATCGCTAGCAAAGCCACATGGGATGACAATACAACACCTAGCGCACCTTTTGAGTAAAATTTTAAATTTTGAAAGATGGCGTATCTCAGAGAACTTTTGAGTAAATGATGAATCAGAGAAGTTTTAATGGTCAGAGGTTGAACGATTGCGTCAAACCAGGAGAGATCAGATCGTCGTTGAGTTATTTGATTTTGGCGTGGATCTGAACATTCGCCTTAAATTGTCTGTCACAGACATTTATTGTAATAGGACTAAGTAGCTGTAAGTTTTTACTTCGAACAGATAGGTAGTTGGAGGGAACCCTAGAGGACCTCTTATATAAGTAGATGCATTGTATGCCTGAATAGGGCTGCTGCAGATTAGTAGGAGATAGTGTTACTGAATGTAAGTTTTTCGGTTGTAGCTATTTACCTTGGAATGAATACAACAGAGGGATATTGACCCAACGCATGGTGTTGCTATTGTTTACAGTTTCCTTGTTATTTTCTGTTTTCATGAATGAACGAGTTATATTATTGAGTATATGAAACTATGAAGTATTTGGATAAGTTTCAATTGCTTCTCTTCGTTGAGTACATGCAAGGTGTGCATACAGTCCGCAAAGAGTGTGTTGACAGAGACTGTTTCGACTCAAAAGCTCAGAAGAGATAGCGTGAAACTTCCATTTGCTAGGAGTGCAAAGGGACTGCTGCAAGGTGTGCACAGTCGCCCACAAGAAGCTAAGTCTTGCAGAAGAATCATTTGCAAGGAGTGCACAGATTCGAAGTTCAACTAAGTGTTGAAGTAGCCCTTTGAGGAGTCAAAGGGTTTGGGAAATAAAGCTCAAGAGAGATAGCGGGAATAAATCTTTAAAGGGAGTGAAGCTCTTAAGGTTTACAAGGTTATCGGCCAAGATCTGTCCAGGAGGAAGCGAAATCGTTCCAGGTCGTTAGATCTGGGCAAGGTGCACGAGCTTTAATCTCAGTGTACACAGGAGCGAGGGATTCGTCGAAGTCCCAAAAAGGCATTCTAGTCTTTGATCTAGGAGGAGGCACGTGGAGGCAGGAGAACTTGCTCGACGTTTCAGGGTTGGAGGATATAAGGAGTTGTGCCGTGTGGATGACCAACAGAAATCGCTGAAGTCCGAACAGTGGAACAAATTTAGGCCGTCGAGCCAAGAGGACGTGTGGCAGAGGATTAGTTCCCTCGGAAGAGGAGCACTTTGGAGGGTGAGCTTGGTGAGCAGTAGCGTGGAGCGCGAATTGCGAAAGTTTCGAAGTGCCGAAACATATCTAGGTCGTTCGTCTCGAAAGACATGCGTTGATAGATCTGATACTTCGGAGGAAAGGCCCTCCGGAAGAAAGTCACAAAGAGGAGAAGAAGAACTCAACCCTAGGAACTCCCGAAGGCTGAAATTCCGAATTTGATCGTAGCTGTTGGCTGTTGGAGAGGCGAGAACCGTCGATTCTCGCGCCAATTATGTTCGCCGGTTCGGGGTTCGAAGGAATTGGCGACAACTGCAGTTGAAAACTGCTGAAGGCCCAAAGGTCAAAACGTTGTCAGCCGTCAGATCGCAAGGACAAGTGGAGAACGGATCGAGATTCCGCCAGTTCGGCGTTCGGTGCTTTGCAAGCGTCGTGTGTTAGAGGAAAGAGAAACTGCCGAAGACTTAGCACACTTTGGATTGAGCCCTGAGTCACAGCCCGAGGTCGCAGGGGAAAGGGGCCTAGTACAGAGGAGCTAGTGCCTGTTATTGTATTTCGCTGATTCGGTGATCGAAGAAAAGGGAGGCAGCTACATCCAAAACTGCCGAAGTACGAATTCTAAAAGAGATTGTCCCGAGGTCGTAGTTCGTGGTCATATTGGAGAAGAGTCTAACATAGGAGCTAGTACTTGAAATCTGGTGTTGCCAAAAGCGCCCGAGAATGCCTATGCGGGTCACTTAATCTTGCGACAACATCAAGGGGACCTGTGTGTCATTTGTTCAGGACCTATTGGGGGGACCGAAGAGCCGATTCGACTCAGATATTTGAAGATCCTAGGCCGGGAGGTCGAGCAGCCCCGAGGAGAGGGAGGGGGCGTGCGTCACACTGCTGGTACATGTTTGCATAGTTTTTTAAGAATTTGCTGTTAGAAATATTTTCCTTGGATTAATGTTTTCTGTATTCACTGTGTATGATCTGTTTAATAATCTGCTGTTAAAAATAATTTTCCCAGATAATTGCTGTCCGCATGAGCTATTGTCACTTGATATTCTTGTGTCAATTGCTTGTCAATGTATACTATCATGAATTCCTAGTTGGTTTATTCACTAGCTGGTGCTACCATCAATCATTGGTATATTTATTTTCTGCCTGGTATGCTACAACCATGTGCTACTGCTGCCGCCAAAGAAACTAAATGCTGGTGCCAATCTGCTGCTTTGACTGCCACCAATAGCCTGCCAATCTGCCGCCCTATTCATTTAATTTTTTGGCTGTTGCTGTCTCTTTGATTCTTTTTAATATTTCATATTTCTTCAACGTTTTTAAAGTTCTTTGCTTTCTGATATTTGCGTTATTTCTTTAATAAAATAATAACCATCAATTAACTTTAAACTTTACTTTGCCTCAGCACAACCTTCGATGTAGTGACTCTGCACTAAAATTTTGTGTGGCTCTTGCTGAACTTTGTTTCAGGGATGGCCCAGATCATGTGGTTGCTTTGATATCACTTTTGGAAAAATCTTGAAATGGGATCATACATATAAAAGAAAATATAGATACAACGTCTTTATTATATCAGAATCACTTTGACACTTTTATTCATAAGTTTGGTAGTTGGTCTACCAAACTTCTATAACCATTAACACAAACACTAATAACAAAATTAGGTCACGATGACCTTTATTAAACACTACCATAATGTATTAAGACTATGTTGGGTCACCTAGTGATTCTTATTACATTATTGTTTATATGTTACTATTGTCAAACTGACTATGTTAGTTGGGAGTTGGCACACTGGCGTGCCCTCTGAACTTGAACCTTATGTTGAAATGATGGTAATATTTACTTGTGGTCATTGGTGTCTAAGTGCCCTCATTAATTATGTCACTAGGCCATGGCTTAAGAGCTGACCTAATCAACATTATTTTATGATACTTTAGGTGACCAAGGTCGACCTAAGCATTTATGTGGACCCACAACCCCCTCACGGAGGGAGATGCCACACCTAATGTGTTGGGTATAAATATACAACTCATGCCTCTTTTGTAACATCATATTGATTCATTTTCTGATTGATTCTTTAGCACATGGGCACCATATCTCTCTTGTTCATGGGTTCTCTCTCTCTCTCTTGAACGCTCCTATTGGTATGATCTACTCTTGATTAGTGCTGTTATAAATTTGAAGTGTATTACTTGGTTGGATTAGGGTTTGCTGAAGTTGTCGCCATAGATCTATGACTTCAACATGGTATTCGAACTAGTTTGACTCTTCCTTCCCTATTTACAAATTAAGACTGTTATCAAGGTTGTTTCCGGTCCTGTTATCGCACAATTTGTACTTGTCCAAAAGGGAAAGGCAAGTGGAGGGCAAATTGGCGTAACAGGAGGTTGTCCTATCACTGTCACCTTAATAAGACACCTCTTTCTATTTAGGGGTGAAAGCCCAGGGGAGACGTCCCCGGTGACCTGGGGGTTTGAGAAGGCAAAGGTTGAGGTATCAAGAAAAGTTATCCTCTCTCACAAGTCACACCGATCAGAAAATCCCAAAGGTTTAACAAAATGAAGCAATGATATGCTTAAGTGTACCTGCCCAGAACAAGACAACAAAAAAACACTATTTTGCAAGTACAATTGATGTTAGTACTTCGCAAAACCTTGGACTTGTCAATGAAAGCAATAAGTTGATATAAGATGAAGCAAACATAAATCTATAACAACAATGTATATATGATGATGGCTTCACAATTATTGCCTTAAACAAGCTTCAAAATGATAAAAAATGATAATCTAACAATAGCAATATGCTAGCACTTGTCAAAAGCTAATGAGGCAATGCAAAAATCAACTTTAATAATTGCTTTTAGGAGCTTTTACTGCTGTAATAATTGGCTGTAGCTTGCTTTTGTAACAACATCAAGAATGTTAGTAGATTAGTCTAATCTAGGGTTAGGAAAGGTTAGCAAATTGCTTGAGGTATAAGATTTAAGGGTTGTTTTCATCAATCAATCAAGTATAAGGTCTAGATCAGTGTCTTTAGGGCTAATGGAGTCACTTTTTACAGCATCAATCTTGAAGGAAACAAATGATAATATGTGAACTAAGGACAAGAGGGATGATGGTTGAGGTGTTGGTAACCCAAGGCCTCAATCATCAAACCCTAGAAGGAAAACGACTACTAGGAAGTAGGTAACCCCAGGCCCTAGCGGTTTTCCTTCTTCTTTAGCTCAAGCTTGAGGTAAATAAAGGCTTGATGAAGAAAATGATGTTAGAGTGTTACAATGGTAGGGATCTAGCACATGCTTCAATGGATAGGTTTTCTAGCAAAATCTAGTAGGTGAATAGCTATTGAGATAAGGACAATAACATGTGCTTAATCTCCTAGGGTTTTAAGCTAGCAATTTCATAATCTTAGTAAAATGCAAAGTAAAGATACTATAACCATTCAAAGGAAAGAAGAATTGCAGAAATTCACTTACATTCACCAAAAATAATCTAGCAAATACCCTAGTTGAAGACTTTCCACCAAGAAAATGCCAAAAAACACCAAGATAAGCCTCCTCCAAGAGTTGCGCACCACTTAATTTCAGCCAATAAGCCTTAAAGAGGCCGAATTTCAGACCTCACTTGTGTGAGTCAAAGAATGATGAAACAATACAAGGGACAAATCCCTTATTTATACAATCCAAATGACCTTTAATTACAAAGTTAGGTCAAAAAGGTCGACATGGCCAGTTTAAATGAAAAATCCAATTTTACACAAAATTGTCAAATAAAACCCTAATTTTATCTTTTTAGGGTGACATCATGCCCCTCCTAGGGTGATGTTAGCCTCCTTGCTGGAACGTTAGCCCTCCAAGTGAAACGTTGGGGCTCAAAACCCCTCAGGAACTGCCACACATGCCAACCAAAGCCGTCCTCAAGCTGGATACCTCAACTGGGTGACGTCAAGGCTCTGAATGATGATGTCAAGGGCCTTCAAGGGCCAACATCATGGTGGGAGGGCAAGACCCCCCTGGGTCCAGGCCTGCCAAGCTGTCTCTGGTGGAACGTCCTCCTCTCTCTCCGGTGCAAGCCTCTGCTATATGTTTGCCTTTGACTGGGGTCTCAACATCCATCTGGTGGGATTTTATCCCTATGGAGGTCCGAGCTAATCATCTCCCCATATGTACCTGTCTGTTGGGCGTGGTCCTGCAGCAACAAGAAGTACGCCCTCCATGGGCTCATAAGTCATAGGGATCATATCAATGTCAATCACATCTAATAATCAAGTTACCCAAACATGTGCATAAAGCCCCCCTTTCCCAGACAAGTGCTCAAAGACATTATGCTATTCTACAAGCCAGGTTTGGAGAGGGTTTCAGGACATCCTATTGGGCTAATTCTCCTTAGGTGGGATGTTTTCGGGTGAAGACCAATCTAGGTCATGTAAGTGCATGAGATGGTATAGGGATGTTTGGGCAAGGGGTGCAGTGATGACAGGGAAATGTAGGGCTTACCTGTGGGTGCCTCTGAAGAGGGTGAGCTGCACCTTGTCATGGATGCAAATGTCTTCTAGCCCATTCAATGCCTTTTTTACTTTTTATCTTATTGCTTTTTCTAGAGAATAGCTGGGGGACACTACCCTGGCTTGGTGACCAGTGGTGACAGTGTTACACACAAGCATTTCACGGAGATGAGAAGGCTGGCTCGTGATGAGAGCCCCCTTTCTCTTGGCTATGCCACCAAGAGCCACTACCCTGGCGTGGTGACCAGATGAATAGTAGTGTCATATCGCTACATGCCCATGGACCTAATAGGCTGGCTCGTGATGAGACCCCCTATCCACCAACTAAGTCTTGAGTTTTATCTTTTTATGGGTCCCCCCTTTTTCTTGCTGAGAATCCTTTTATTGCTTTCTCGGGGATCCCTGGGTGAAGCATGTCAAGGTTTGATCTTTTGGCTTTTATCTTTTGCTAGTTACTTTTACCCTTTGGGCCTTTAGCCCCTTCTTCCCACAAGGCAAGGTACAAACCTTTACTAGCTTGGCAAACCCAATGCCCGAACCACTAGGGATGTGAACGTGTGAAGAACTGGTTCTTCTGTGTAATGCAGTGAGCCAGAGATATGGACATCCCTATGGATGTGCCCCTAGTGGATGAGCACTAGTGGGTGTATCAGATCCCTTGC
>JZKD02S1848479.1:0-13778 GCA_000966675.3 Picea glauca | reverse complement strand
GGGTTTAAGGTTCAAACACTTAGTTAGGGGGAGGGCAAGTAAAATTTATTTAATCTTTAAGCAACTCCTAACCACTTAGTCTCCTAGACAATCTTCACTTTGGCATATCTTTTGATGGTTGTTTAGAAGTCTATCTTGCAAGTACATTTACTTTTATCAATCTTTTATGCAATCTTGTGGTTTGAATATCTAAGTGTCATACTTCTTGAGCATTGAGTTTCCAATTATTTACATCTCTTATTTTATGCTCTTGTGGTGTGATTCAAGAAGAAGTTGAACATCCCATTGGGGAGGCATCACCTTGTTGAATCTTGAGTGCTTTAGTGTTTGCCATTGAAAAACAATGCAATAGAGTAAGTGCTATTGGGGCATGCTTGGCCTTATGTGATTGATCTTAACTTTGAATATCTTTTAAATCTTACACTTTGGCACCTTGTAATCTTGTTCATTCGTATCTTGTGTATATCTTGTATCCTAGTAGCATTTCTTATTCTTTGTTGTAAGTACTTGTATCTTGGTTGTGGAATAGTTGTAACTTTGTAATCATTGTAATCCTTTGTAATTGAACACCCTCAAACTTAGTTGACCCCTTGCCCAACATTTAGGCACTAGTCTTAGTTGACTTAGGGAAGGGTTTGCTTGTTATAATTAATCTTGCACTTTGCATTTGCTGCCTTAGCATCATAGGTTAGTTTTCCCCTTAACCTTTAACAAATTAAAACTAACTCCTAGAACTTCAAAGTTAAATCACATTTAGTAACTAGGGTCTACCCCCCTTGGCTTCCCTAGTAGTAAGCCTAGAAGGAAGAGGTTCCAGTGAAGGTGACAGTGTGGACTATGAACCTAGGCATTGTGCCTCCAAGAACACACTAAGTGAGCTGGACTTTGCTCACGTTTGCAAGTGTGTATTAGGACGACAACAGAGTTCTCAATCAAAATGGGTATGTTGTATGTTATGAGTTAAGGAAGTTGAAGGAGCATGAAAGACACTATGCCACTCATGATTTGGAGTTGGCACCCATAGTGCATGCCTTGAAGAAGTGGAGGCACTACCTCATGGGGAAAAGGTTCGAGCTGAGGACAAACCATAATGGTCTGAAATATTTATTTGATCAGCCAACTCTAAATGCCAGGCAAAGCAGGTGGTTGGAATTTCTCAGTGAATACGACTTTGATATAAAACATATCAAAGGGAAAGAGAACAAGGTGGCTGATGCACTCAACAGAAGAGTGCATGAGTTGCATGCTGCAACCATCAGCACATATTAATCTGATTTGAAAGACATAATCTTAGAGTCTGCAAAATCAGATTTGGAATACACGGTAGTAATAGCAAAATTACAGCAAGGTATTTTGCAGTAGAAAAATGAAGACTACAAGCTAGGAAATGATGAAATTCTCAGGTACAAAAGCAGAATTTATGTACCAAATTCCCAAGAATTGAAAAATCTGATATTGAGAGAAATGCATAACGTACCTTATGTTGGACACCGAGGGTATCAGAAAACAATTGCAGCTGTCAAGAGCCAATATTATTGGCCAGACATGAAGAAAGAAGTTGTTGAGTACATTGCCAAATGTTTGGAGTGTCAAAAGGTCAAGGTTGAGCATAGATGCTCAACTGGGTTACTGCAACCATTACCCATTCCTGAGTGGAAATGGAAAGTGGTGACAATGGACTTCATCACCAAACTGTTCAGAACAAGCAAACATCATGATTCTATCATGGTAGTGGTGGACAAGCTTACCAAAGCTGCCCATTTTATTCCAGTGAAGCTCACTCACAAGGCAACTAACGTTGCTAATATTTATGAGGGAAATTGCTCGATTGCATGGTATACCCAAGACAATGTGTCTGACAGAGATCCAAAGTTTACATCAAATTTCTGGAAAGGATTATTTAAAGAATTTGGAACAAATTTGAATTTTAACACAACTTATCATCCAAAATTTGTTGGGCAAACAGAGAGGGTGAATCAAGTGATTGAGGATATGTTGATGATGTATGTGATGGATAAACCATCGAAATGAGAAGACTACCTACACTTGGTAGAGTTTGCTTATAACAATGGGTACCAAGCATCTCTAAAGATGAGCCCATTTGAGGCACTTTATGGTAGAAGGTGCAACACACTTGTAAGCTGAGATAACCCAACAGATAGAGCAGTGTTTGGGCCAGATTTGCTCAGGGAAATGGAAGAGAAGATGTAAAAAATAAAGCGGAATTTAAAGGCTGCTCAAGACAGGAAGAAAAACTATGCTGATAAAGGCAAAACACACAGGGAATTTAAAGTGGGTGATCATGTATTCTTGAAAGTGAAGGCCAACAAAAGTTCCTTGAAGTTGGGAAATTGTTCAAAGTTGGTAGCTCGTTGTTCTGGACCGTTTGAAATCCTGGAGAGGATTGGGCTTGTAGCATATATGCTTGCATTACCCCCATCATTGTCTATTCATAATGTATTCCATGTATCATTGCTCAAAAAGTATATACCTGATGCTAATCATGTTATTGATTGGAATGCGATTCAGGTGGAGCAAGAAGGCACTTTTCAAGTGCATCCAGTGTGCATACTGGACCGAAAGATGAAGCTTCTCCGGAATCGAGCCATAGAGATAGTAAAGGTCCAATGGACCTAGTACGATCTTGAGGATGCGACTTGGGAGCACGAGGATGCTATGCGGGCATAATACCTGCATCGTTTTGAAGATTTTTGAAAATCTGGGTGTTAAAGGTATATATGTATTGCACCGAGGACAATGCAAAAATAAGGGGAGGGGAATGCAATACCCCAAGACCAAGCCCCAGTTGAATTGTCAACATGTTTTATAGGCTGGCGAGCTTGGTGATTATAAGCTAGGAGGCTCATGTGATGATTAGGCCGGAGAGCCTAGATGCTAAAGGCCAGTGAGCCTATTTTTGTATATGTAAACACTCATGTCATTGATATAATACATCGTTGCGTGTAGACCAACCACGATAAAAGAGTATGGGGGACTGAACTCCATTGGGAAGGGAAGGGGAGGGGCTAAGAGCCTAGGAAAAGGGCTAATCTTGAGGGCTTACTGCCAAAGGAATATTATATTATTATTCCTAAAGATTTTGGTGAGGATAATTATCTTATCCTAAGTTCTTATGGGAAAGAGAATGAATCCCAAGTGGAGAGAAGCGATCTCTTTGAGAGCCATGTGTCATCAAGGGCGCATGCAGATAAAGGTGGGGGAAATTAGTTCATTTCCCACTCACTCAACCATTCACGCACTGAGCATCCTCTCCATCAGTCGACCCCTGCATCATTCACGCACTTTTGGAACCTGCACACACTCTTGAGCTAGCCCGTACCTTCCCTGTTATCAGCAATAAATCGTATTCCTCCTGGGATGCACAATGCACCTGTACCTACCTGAGCCAATGCTGTACCTTTCTGTTATGAGCAACACCTGTTCCATACTCGTTTTCTGTTGCTGCCTTCACTTGAGCCTGTAACTGGTTGACTTAAGCACTGAACTGAAGAAACGGGTTTTCAGGCCTGTGGGTTTGAAGAGGCGGGTTGTCAGGCCTGTGGATTGAAGAGTTGGGTTGTCAGGCCCGTGAGAAGCTCTCTCCAGGTGAGAGAATTGCTGGGAAAGTGATTTCCCGAGGGAGCCGAACTGCAACTATATTGCTCTGAGAATTCCTGTTCGACATGTTGTTGAAGCCCTGGAAGGGAAGTGGGGCAGCCGAAGGACTGTTGAGCAGAGAAGGGGCACACTTCCTGGGGTGGGACATGCATGCGGGGAATGAGAGGCTTTAGGCTGTTAGTTTGAGTTGGCTCCTGGAACGGGATCCTTCCTGTTGTCTAATTTTTACTCGGGTGGAGTTTAGTCCCGACTCGGGGGTGATCCACTGCTGAGAGTGATGAGCAGCGTGGTCTAAGGCTGGGAGGATTGTGGAAGGTCTGCACACAGTTGGTGGTCTTATACAAAAGATAAGTATCAATTGTGTATTAATTTACATGATGTGTATTTATACATGTGGTTATGTTTATGGGTTTTGCCTGTGTATGCTACATGTATATTTTTACTGTTATTTCTGCATGAGTCTGTGTGTTTGCATAATATGTTTGTCTGCTTAAGTTTTATATATATACAGATGGTATTGTTGTTTTTATGGAGTTGGCATGGCCGACCTGGAAGTGATTTCCCGAGGGAGCCCAACTGTAGCTATATTGCTTTGAGAATTCTTGTCCGACATGTTGTTGAAGCCCTGGAAGGGAAGTGGGGCAGCCGAAGGACTGTTGAGCAGAGAAGGGGCACACTTCTTGGGGTGGGACAGGCATGTGGGGAATGAGAGGCTTTAGGATGTTAGTTTGAGTTGGCTCTTGGAACGGGATCCTTCTTGTTGTTTGATTTGTCTCAGCCTAGCCTAGGAATCCCTTTACTCGGGTGGAGTTTAGTCTCGGCTCGGCGGTGACCCACTGTTGAGAGTGATGAGCAGCGTGGTCTAAGGCTGGGAGCATTGTGGAAGGTCTGCACATAGTTGGTTGTCTTCTACAAAAGATAAGTATTAATTGTGTATTTATACACGCGGTTATGTTTATGGGTTTTGCCTGTGTATGCTGCATGTATATTTTTACTGTTATTTCCGCATGAGTCTGTGTGTTTGTAGAATATGTTTTTCTGCTTAAGTTTTATATATGTACAGATGGTATTGTTGTTTTTATGGAGTTGGCATGGCCGACCTGGAAGGCCAGGTATGTTACAATGTATTAAGTTCCGCAAGAGTTTAAGTGTGGCATAGCCCATCAAGTCTAAGGCTGGGTGTGTTACATCTCAAGAAAGACCTAGATGTATCTGTTAAAGACGAAAGATGAAGTATTTAGCAAATTCCAAGAATTCAAAAACTGAAGCGGAAAAACCTAACAGACAAGAAAGAACGGAAGGAAGCTATGATGGAAGAACATTAATCCATCATGATGTATGGGAAATTGTGCCTAGACTTGAAGGATAGTCTATAAAGTATTGATAAATACAAGGCGAGATTCGTGGCTAGAGGTTTCTCTCAGCAGGAGGGAGAAGATTGCTATAAGATGTTTGCTCCAATTGCTAGATGTACCTCTATATCTCTTGCAACATTCATGGGTTGGAGTTTACTTCAGATGGATGTAAAGAATACTTTTCTCAATGAAGTAATTAAGGAAGAAGTATACATAGAGCAACCTCAAGGTGTTAAGGTGCAGAGCCTCTCATTATTCTGTGTAAGAGGGAGCTAGCCTCTAATTTCAATATAAAGGGTCTTGGTCTCATGCATTATTATTTGGGACTAAAAGTATAGCAAAAGCATGATGAAATCTTCCTAGGGAAAGGGAAGTATGTTGAAAAGATCCTTTAGAAATTTGGAAAGATGGATTGCAAATCCATGGAAACTCCCATGGTGACAGATATGAGGAAGCTAAGAGACTCTGATTCTGATCCAGTAGACTCGTCCCTGTACTGGTAGTTGATTGGCTTATTGATGTATTTGGTGAATACTCGACCGAACATTTGCTTTCCTGTGAACACGTTGAGCCAGTTCCATGTGGAACCTAGACATGAGCATTGGATAGCTACAAAGCATATTTGGAGATATCTTTGTGGGACGCTAAACTATGGTTTGAGATATGCCTCAAACAGTAATGTACAACTGCATAGATTTATTGATTCAGATTGGGCAGGGAGTGCAAATGATAGAAAGAGTACTTCTGGTATATGTTTCAGTTTGGGCTCTGCTATGATATCATGGGCTGGTAGGAAACAAAAGTCTGTGGCACTCAACACAGCAGAAGCAGAGTATATTGCAGCTTGTGATGTTTGTACGGAAGCAGTATGGCTTTGTAAGATGGTTTCTGGACTATTTGATCAGGTGCTAGATTCGACTGTGATATATTGTGATAATCAAAGCTATGTGAAGCTTTCAAAGAACCCCGTGTTCCATGACAGGTCGAAGCACATTGAGATCAAGTACTACTTTATCCGTGATAAAGTACAGAAGGGAGAAGTGGTTCTCCAATACATCTCCACCGATGAGAAGACATCTGATATTTTGATGAATCCTATGTCCAAGATAAAGTTTGCATACTTGAGGGATAAGCTGCGACTTGTGGAGATTGCTCCCTTGGTTGAAAGGGAGGAGATGACTTCCTCGGTTGGGAGGGAGCTCTGATATGTGGCATCATGGACTCTCAGTGAATTGCGGATCTGTATCATGCTACTACAACTTAGAGATGGTCATACAACTTAGAGATATGATCCATGCTAGTACAACTCAGATATGATAGAGATGGTTGGAGTTGTTGATGATACATTGGCGAAGCATCGTGCTAGTACAACTTAGAGATGGACATACAACTTAGATATGATGTATTGACATCATGCTAGCTATGTTCATGCTAGTACAACTTAGATACGATGTTGGTGAGCCGCATCATGCTAGATATGGTCATAACCATACATCTTAGAGATGATGCAAAGGGCTCGTGTCATGCTAGATATGACCATGCTAGTAGAACTTAGAGGTGGAATACAACTTAGATATGGTGCATTGGAATCATGCGAGATATGTCATGCTAGTACAACTTAGAGATGATCATACAACTTAGAGATGACACAGTGAGGCATTGATCTACATCATGCGAGTGCATATTAGATATGTCATACAGATTAGATATGATGCATTGGCATCATGCTAGATATGTCATACTAGTACGACTTAGAGATGATACTCCAAATCACGCCAGTACAACTTAGATATGATGCATTTGCATCATTCTAGTATGGCTTAGAAGTGATGCAGCTGATGACATTGTTGATGAAGGATGATATTAGATGATATGATTTGATTGCTGTGGAGATTGTATGTCTCTGGACAGTAGCTGTATGCTACTGTGGTGGATGTGCTCCACTGGTAGTGACCGTGTGTCACTGGTTAGTAGCTATGTGCTACTAGGAGTGGTTATGTATCACTGGACAATAGTTGTGTACTACTATGGATAGACACAGTTGTGTTCTATTGGATGGCATTGTAGCAACTATAAGCTTCTATCTGATTGCCACGGAGACTACCACTAGTGTTGGAGATGATTGCCAACTAGATGGATAATGATGATTTTGCTTGTGGTTCGATTTGTGTGATCATGAGATATCCTATGTGGCTATGATGATGCTACCAACAGAATGGTCTGTTTGTGCTCAAGACCATTACCGTTAATACCTCCCTAGCTAGGAGGGAGTGTTGATGTTACGGTAGCTGCAAGAGGTATTAACCTCCATGTGTAACCTCTGACTAGATTAGAATGTTTCGGAAGCTAGAGAAACCCTAAACAGATGTGTAGAAATCCTAGAAGACATGTCGGCTCAATAAAAGAATTAATATTTAAGTATTAGCCTCGAAAAGAAGAAGTCGGCATGGATAGGTGACAAAGAGCACTATAAATAGAGGGCGCTTGAGCTCATTTGGTCATTCACTCACTCATAACTCACACAAGACAAGTGGTGCGCAAGTTTGGAGGAGTGCAGCTGCAAGAGCTGCAATTGGGTTTTGGTCTTGGTTTCTGGTTTGTGGACTTTTTGATTGGTGTGCTATTCTTGGAGAAAGAGAGGTACGCTATCTCTTGGTTATTTGTTGGGTCTGGTATTGCTTCCAGAATTATTCTATCTGTCAAGGTTACGGTGCTTAGGGGTGGCTGCGTGCCTATGGTTGGGTGACAATATTGAGATATTGTCTATGGTTAAACGAGCACATCTTAACACTATATTCTATATTTTTCCCACGACCACTCTTTGTGAGGAGTTGGGTATCGATAATCTCACTCTCATCTTGTACTTGGGCTCCCTTTTGAGTTGTGCTCTCTCAGGTGCATCTTTGTTGGGTATGTACACTCGCACATCCCTGTTGTATTTGAGCTCTTTGAGTTGTGTTCAAGCTCTCAAATTGTATTCGAGCTTCCTTCTTAGCTATGCTCTTTCAAGATATTTGTGTTGGATATATAGATCCCCTTGTATTTGATCTTTCTCAGTTGCGTTTGAGCTCCCTTAGATGTATGGAGTTGGGTCTTCCTACTCTATTTCTAGCTACGATAGATCTTATTAGAGTTGGGTATTCCCATCTTTTCTCTCTTACGGGATGGTCCTTTTGACACTTCTTTAGATGGATAGATCAATGGCACTATTCTTCCATTAGATGTGTAGTATGGTTGGGATTTGCCTTCCAGACTCTTGAGATTTGGGTACCTTGGAAAGTGGTCCCCTTGTGTTTGTGAGCTTCTAAACACATGAGGGAAGTACTTTGTACCTTGTACCATGTACTTTATGCCTAATTTCACTTTGACTTAGGAGAATTAAGTCAAAAGTGAAATTTGGTCATTTAAGCCTAAAATGACAATTAATTCACTTTGTGGGTGAATTAAGGGACATAAAGTGAAACTATGGAAACTTAAGTAAAGTGGGTTTTGAGTTGAGATTTACTTGAGATGATCTCAACCATTGATTAGGGATGAGATGAGATGATTTCATCCACCCAACTTTTAGGTTTCCTTATGCTTCCTTAAGGAGGGCGTAAGGGGCAAAGGAGGCATTATTACTCATTTGTTCACTTGGAGAGTTTGAGAGAGAGCATGATGATGAGGTTTCAGGCATTTGGTGAGGCTAGCTTGGGTGCTCCCTTCCATGGAGATAGCCAACAAGCTTAGGGCCTTGTTTATTTATTGAGGAGATTCCTGTTCCGAGGAGGGCGCACTTGGTGAGGAGGGTGCATCATCAGTGGGGAGGACTTAGAGAGCTCAGATTGCAGTGAGGTCTGTTTCATAGGGAGGCTACTCATCAATATCAGAATACTATGGAGGGGTTTCTAGATCAGAGCTCCCAGTTGGCTTTTGGCTCCATTTCAGTGGTCTTGTCAACATTTCTGGGGGGCGAACCATCCTAGGGCGCTCTTGCTTCATTTGGACTAGTGTTGCAGCTTGGATCAAGCTGCTATTGCATTAGGTTCATCTATATTTTGTACTTGCTGTATTCCACCATCTATTCTCCTCATATATAGATATATATTCCAAATTGGTTTTCCCCGGGTGGGTTTTATCCAGGGTCATGTTGACCAAAAATACCTGTGTTCAATTTCATGTATGTTAGAGTGTAGAACTACTGTATTTTCAGTTGTAAAGATCTCTAGGTGTTACATTTATTTTGGTATGCATGTGCTAACCCTTGGTGACTAAAACTACATGCTAGAGCACCTAAATTGCGAATGTAACCGTAACAAATCAGCGAGAAGTTCCTGAACTGTTGGCTGTCCTAAAACAACAACAAAACCTTCATTGACAGTTGAAACTTAGAGCCAACTTGAGGTCAAAGACAGACCTAGTTGGCAGTTTGATAGGACCTGGTAAATCTTCACAGACCTCCTCCATTGGATGAGTAGGTTAGTGATAATATTTTCCAGCAAATGATCTATTTGGTGGTAGCATTCCTTCAGAAGACGAGTAGTTCAATGATCACTTTCCTTCAGAGTATCAACAACTCAAAGTTTATTCCTATACAGGATTTTTCATCCAACACTTCTTTGTCGGATGGGTAGTTTAACATCATAGTCTTCTCGATGATGAGCAGTTTGATGGCAACATTCTTCCAACAGATTATTGGGTCCATTTTTATATTGAGTTGGTTATCAAATACCCACTCTCTTACTTCAACTACGACCATCCTTTTATTGAGTTGGGTATGTCCACTCCTTTTGTACTTTATCATCCTTCTTCATGTCCCCATGCTCATATTACAGGGTATTGAAATGATGGTAACCTTTACTTGTGGTCATTTATGGCTAAGCACCTTCATTGTTTGTATCACTAGGCTATGACTTAAAGAGTTGACCTAGTCAACATTATTTTACATTATTTTAGGTGACCAAGGTCAGCCTAAGCATTTATGTGGGCCCATAATCTTCTTGTGGAGAGAGACGCCACACCTCATGAGTTGTGTATAAATACACAACTCATGCCTCATTTGTAACATCATATTGATTCATCTGGTGGTGATGTTTTAGACTACGGGCACCATATTTCTCTTGTTCATGGGTTCTCTTTGTCTCTCTCTTTTGAGTGCTCCTATTGGTATGATCTACTATTGATTAGTGCCGTTATAAATCTGAAGTGTTTTACTTGATTGGATTAGAGTTTGCTGAAGTTGTCACCATAGATCTATGACTTAAACACCTCAGTCACCTCTCTAACAATACAAATAAATCAATATGGGACTTTATGAAAGACCATATCAGTTGTCTCATATCATTCCTATTTGTTGATCATTTCTGTATGAACTTTTATTGGAAATCAAATTTGCATGGAGAAGACTTGAGATGCCAAAATTAAAAGGATGTTAATGGAAATCTTGTTTTTAATATTCTTCAAATCACAATCTGAGCTAGCCTATTTACAATTGTCCTTGTGATTCCAAATTAAAAAAATGCAAACAATGTTAATGCATGCAAGGCAAAAACTTGTTTTAAAATTTTCAAGTAATAAGGTAGGAGGCGATATGTTGAACATCCAAAATTGTAGCTATTCAATATCTAGATGTTGTATGACCATGGACCTTTAGCTTGTGGATCCTTTCCCAAGAGGGTTGGTGAGCTGACGTGTTGAATTGGTTGGTAAAAGCCACATTAACTCATATGATAATGGATTTCATTAAGGGCTGAGTTGACTCCTTTATCAATAATTTGACAAGACGACTTCAATTTATGGAGCATGTTGTCATTAGTCTTGGAGGTTGTTAGAGGAGATATTTTGCCACTTTCTAATCTCATATATGGTAAACTTGCTTCCCATGGAGCTCCGTGTTAGAAACAAACCTACCTTTGTCCTCAAGTGGTCTCTTATAGTTGAAGTTCTATGTGGAACATGTCCCAAACTTGTATCTCTTTTGTTCAAATTGCCTCTTCCTTTGTTAGTTGGCTTTTTAAGTTTTTACTATTGGTTTACCTTCTCTACAATGTGAATTGTCTAGGCTTTTGGATTGCAACAAATCATGTAAGCCACTATGCTCTAATTGCCACATGATGTCAATGTCCTTTCCTTTTCTAGCTTGTCTTCTTCATTATTTGGGGTAATTTTGGTAAAGGTAACCAAGATTTGCAAAAGTGAAAATGTTTTCGTTCTAAATATAATTCTGTCAAATTGTTCAAATGTATTAGAATTTGTGTATTTCGCAAGACCAAACCAAAATATGGCATTGTAGATAACCTTAGGTCTCTTGTAAAGAAAATGTTTATGCCTCACATTCCTTGATTTAGGAGGTGAAATTACTTGTATTTGGGTCATGGAAAATCTAGAATAGTAACTTATTTTATGTTAAGTATATCCTAAGTTACTAGGATCTGTATCTGGGTCTTGGTAACTTGGGATATACTTAATGAAAAAACTCCATGATAAACTTATGATAAACTATATATATATTAAAAAAATCTATGAACCGATATCATAAGATAAGATAAAATATTTTTATCAATGTCCATAAGTGACCAAGTAATAGGTCAATGGGACACAATTGAACAAGTAATAGGTCAATGGGACTAGAGATTACAATCAATGGTGTAATATTCCAGATATAAAAAAGTATGCAAAACAGAAATAAATAGCTAGAAATGGGAGATGAACAACAATATAACCAGAACAACACCACAATAATACCAAAATGATACCATAATAACATCAAAAAGAACACTTTGATTACCGAGAGCAATGTTCACTTGCCTCTTCGAGGGGGAAACCTCCAGCAGAGCAGAGCTCTATTACAATAATATCCAAGACAAAAGTTCTCATACCCTCGACTCCTATTTATACTAAATATGTCTATCAAAAGAACCATTTAGAAGAAGATCCTTCTAGAAGCAGAAGCTTCTATTAGGTCTTCTTACATTGGACTTATTCTTCCTTATTGCTAGGCCTTATTAATATTGACCTTTATTACATCGGAATATATTATTCTACTTACGTGAGGGGTTAGGTCCCTAACATGTCCTCCCCCTTAAAAACAACCTTGTCCTCAAGGCTTGAGATGTGGAAACTGCTGCAAAATGGTAGCTGGTTCCCAAGTGGCATCTGTTGGAGTTGTATCTTTCCACTGGACTAACACTTTCTTGATGGTTTGCTGACGCAGACGACGCTCACGCTGGTCCAAAACTGCTTGTGGCTGTAGCCAAATGGAGCCTTCTTCGTCCAACTTGGGAATGTTGGTTTGAGTTTGGCACTTAGTTCTAATCACCTTCTTTAAGCAGAAAACATGAAAAACATGATGGAGCTTAGAATGACTGGGAAAAGCTAACTGATAGGTTACCTGTCCCACACGCTTGAGAATGGTATACGGACCATAAAATTTTGGCTCTAGTTTTTGACAATGGTCAGCCTTGAGGGAATTTTGCTTGTAAGGTTGTAGTCGAAGAAACACCTGATCCCCTTCTACAAATTGACGTTCAGAGTGACCTTGATCTGCTTGTTGCTTCATGCGATTCTGAGCCATGACTGTTAGAGTTTAATCTATTTTTAGGTTTCTTTTCAATTTACTAGATAACCATAGCATAGATAGGATCACTGAGAGAAACACAATCAAAAGAGACACATCATTTATCCTGGGAAACCCTCATGGGGGAGAAAACCCAGCAAAAACTTGCTTAATATAGATAGCCAATACAATGCCAAGACAATAAACCAAACACTAGAGAATATCCTCTCCCAAGTAATGTGCCCCTCTCTCTTCCTTCTTCTCCAACTGCAGCTATCAAACTTGCGCTTTGGATGATCGAATGAATGAGTGAACAAATAAGTGGCTGGCTTCCTTTATTTATACAAACTGGCAGGCACTGAAAGGATGTGTCTCTTCACTGGCAGGGCCGACTTGTCTTTTTGGGTGGTTAGAACCACTTTAATTTGCCTGGGGGCCGACTTCTCAATTTGCATATTACAATTAGGGTTTGACCAATCCGCAAAAGGGGATTTGGTCATTTACAATGCCTGACATGATAAATCCACAAAAGGGGAATGATCTAATGAATAATACATCAATAATAAATAGAATACTCTTTGCAGTTACAATATTTCAACACTCCCCCTTAACAAGAAGGGTATTCTACAACACCATTAGGAGAGAGAAAGGGCAACATCATCAACAACATCTGGAACACTGACTGGCATATCTATAAATCATCGGAAGTTTTTCTCATCATCAATATCATCAACAACACAACACAAAGGCTGGAGCATCATTAACATCAACACTAGGCTGAGAGTCTTCAGCACGAGGTTGACATTACAGCACGAAGCTGGCTACACAATATCATCAACACGAAGCTGGCATCACAACACCAGGCTGACAACACAACATCATCATCATGAAGTTGGCATCACAGCACTAGGCTGTCAACACATCATCAACACGAAGCTGGCATCATAGCGCGAGGCTGGCAACACATCATCAACACGAAGCTGGCATCACAACGCGAGGCTGGCAACACATCATCAGCATGAAGTTGGCATCACAGCACGAGGCTGGTACATCATCATCATCATGAAGCTGGCATCACAGCTCGAGGCTGGCACATCATCATCAACATGAAGCTGACATCACAACACGAGGCTGGCACATCATCATCAACATGAAACTGGCATCACATCACTACTCCCCCTTTCGAGGGAGGTCCTTTCGTACTACACCAAGCTTATCTCGAAAGTGCTCAAACTTTACACGAGATAGAGGCTTGGTCAACACATTAACAA
>JZKD02S1848457.1:44729-77056 GCA_000966675.3 Picea glauca | reverse complement strand
TTTGCATCCTACAATGTATTGTGCCATTCCCCATTCGCTCTCAACATGCTCATAAACCCATCACAATTTCAACAACAACACTTAGAATGGAGCCTTGGCCTATCATTTCCAACCATATCGCTTTACCAATCTATCCTCATTTTCTACTATTTGAAATCATTTCTCGATGCTCAAAAGCAATGCCAAAAATCAACTCAAACATACAATAATTTCTCTTCCAAAATTTTATTAACACAAATTATGCAACAATGCAATAAAACCATGATGCTTTATTCGACAGCGGGGCAAGACCATGATTTAGGGCACGTTGTTTGTTGTACACTTGTTCACCACCAACCATCCACCCTTCTACATATCATTGTGTTACCATCCACTAATAGACATTAATTTTATTTAAGGCGTCGATTGATCAATGGTCTGACGCTTCAACCAACGATTGGTTTATACAGTTGATGCTTCTCTTTCACGCAACCGATCAAATACATCCATGCACTACCCTGAACTTCTAGCCATGAAGACCATGAACAGATTGCATGTTTGAGTGTGAGTAAATTGTTCCTTCAGATGAGCAGAGCCACGAAGACCATTATGTGCTTGGATCTTCAAGCCATCTATCCCATAATTTTACAATCCTTTTTCAGCACAAACAACACATGCACACATTTAGTTTGTGTAGTCGCATCTTTTCCCAACCTGGAGGCGTCCCTAGGCTCACATTCTTCACAATTGCAATCAACAGTCTCATTAAAATAATTTACCTCCTTCTATTATCAACCCCTTGCACAAGAGGCGATCTTCCCAGTGCGCTCTCACAACAGTCTGATAAGGACGAGATGGACGCTCCACTCTTCTGGTCCTTGGAGAAATCGGTTCGGTTATTCTTCACACCAGCCATTTTCCGCTTGTTGAATGAGGTAGCGGCATGTCTCGACATCGAAACCACTCTCGTCTCTTGTCGACTGTTACTCTTTTTGTATGCCATCATTCTTCCCTCGTTTTCGGTAGACTTAAAGATTGCATCGAGCATAGCAGACGAGAATGACAGATCTCTGGAAAGAAAGTACCAGAAAGACTGAACAAGAGAAAACCGTACAACTGCAGCTGCTGCTCCTCCTCCTCCAAACTTGCGCATTGTTTCTGGTTTTCTGAGTGAGAGTGAGTGAACAAATGAGCCAAGACGTCCTCTATTTATATTAATCTGTCCAGTGACATTTTTTTGGTTGGGCCGACCTGACTTTTTGGTAATTATATTTTCTGTTTATCTTTTTCCTGTGAGGCCGACTTGTCTTCCTGGAGGATAATACCTTAATATTATATATTCTGTTGAGCCGACATGTCTTCTAGGGTTTTCACACATCTGTTTAGGGTTTCTTTTCCTTCCAGAATATTCTATTCTAGTCAAAGGTTACATATGGAGGTTAATACCTCCCGCAGCTACCATAATATCAACACTCCCTCTTAGCTAGGGAGGTATTAATGGTCTCAAACACATCCATCCATCTTCACATGGCATGGGCAAGACTCACATAGTCTTGTAGACCATTCTATAGGTAGCATCATCATAAGTATCATCATTACTATCAACATCATCTGGTAGCAATCATCAAAACATATCGTCGTACTTGTTCTTGATATTCTTCTGTCATAGACAATATCACAATACCCATGAGCCTCATTTAGCTGTATTGATGATCCATCTCCACCACCATGTGTCTAACACCTCGGGTCATTCTTGTCCCATGACAAGAATCATGATCTCATCGGAGCCACATTCACCTCATAGTTGATCCTCTCATATGATCACTCCGTGAATGCATTTAGCTCGATGCTATCGGACACGTGTGTCTAGCACCTCGGGTCGTTCTTGCCCCATGATAAGAATTATGACCACATCAGAGCCACAAACACCTCATGGTAATCCTCTCATAGGATTACTACGTGAATGCGTTCAACTCCTTGCTATCGGACAAGTGGAATTGCACCTCAAGCACCTCGAGTCTTCAGTTCGTCGAAGACTACGTCGGGGCACATCTACTCCGGATGTAGATGTTTCCTATCTCCCCTAGTCTGCAACACAGTTCCTGTGGAGATAGAGTTGGCCCAATGCTTATCGGGGCTACTCACCTACTCGTATGTTAACTACTCACCTACTCGTGAGAGTTTCAAGGCCCAATGCAATTCACACATAGGAGATCTAGCAACAACTCGAATCTTCAATCCGTTGAAGATTACATCTGGGCCTATTCCCACATGATCAAGTCCATCTGATCAATCTTGGAATATCGGCACGATGCTGCAATCATCAATACTCCCCCAGGGAAACATTTGCATTCCTGCCAAGCTTGTCCCAGACAAAGGCTTAGTGCAAATGTCAGTTATCTTCTCATCTGCGGATAAGTGATGGAGCTTCACTGCTCCTTCCTGCACCATGTCTCTGATGAAGTCCTGCAATATCCTTCATCTCAAATTCTGAAGTCAACTCCCTCTATCTGAGAGAATCCTCGGACCACGTTTTCGTCTCCTGCATTCCCCTTTGCATCCTGCAAAGTGTCATGAAACCAAGCTAGCTTCTTCATGATCAATGACTCCCTCTGAGTCCTTTCAAGTCTGCTATTCTTGTTGTCATAATACCAGTAACCAAACTACAATTCGAAGGTTCAAACCATCTCACTCCTGTCACGTGTCGTGGTTTTCCGCTCACGGTTTGGAGTTTGGAGTCCTCTGCCTGTGCATACCAATAACCAAACTCCAGTTTGAAGGTTCATGGACAAATCTTTATATTTTCCAGGGTTCAAGTCTGTCTTGGCCCCCTGGTACAAGTTCTCATTGCTCAAATTATGCATAAAACCTGCTTTAGTCTCTTCCTATCTACCGAGCACATCCAAGGTTCGGGAAGTAGATTGCACACTTAACACCGACACAACCATTCTTCGTGCACTTAGGGATAATATTGTTTAAACTCATAATTGAATGAAGCAATATGCTGATCAACATTACTCTGAGCGTTCTTTTAATGAAGGGATTAGGTGTTCCTTCGTTTCCAGCCCTATAGCCACTCCTCTCTCAAAGACAAGGGCTCTTAGAAGCTAGCGCCAAAATTCTGTGGGCCCTATCGAATATTCTAGTGCATTGGACCGGTTGCCTATCGATTGGCTCCTCTAGCCCACTCCATGATACACCTAGTCTTTCATGTGTCAAGTTTGAAGAAGGTCATAGGTCCAAATTGCTGAGTTCAAACCAGCTTTCCAAAACTTGATGAAGAGGGTTCCATTTAGTTACAGCCAGAGGCAGTATTGGCCACAAGAGAATATCAATTGTGCCTTTGCTCAATTCATGAGGACCTAAACTAGTGGAAGGATACATAGCTGGACAATGCCACTTGGGAACCAACAACAATTTTATAGTAGTTTCCACACCTCCAGCCTTGAGGACAATGCTGCTCTTGAAGGGGGAGGGCATGTTAGGACCTTATTGACACCTCCCTACTTTGGGGTTACTTAGGAGTTAGTAATTAATGTACAAGGCCATCTTCTTTGAATAAGGCCCATTAGTTAGTTAGTTGGTAGTTACTCAATTGAAAGGGTCCTTTTTACTAAATAAGGTCCACTAAGTGGTTGATAAAGGTCCTCTTTATTAAATAAGGCCCACCAAGTGGTTTGTACTCTAGTTATGGGACCAGAAGTAGTTGGGGAGAAACTCTTTATAGAGCTAGTAGGCTATTGAATATTTTGTCAAGTGTTCTAGTTGTATTGGAGCTCTGCTCAATGAAGGTTGCCCCCTCGAAGAGACCCGTGAACATTGCTCTCTCTTTTCTAGATTATCAGTACAAGGGTTCTATTCTGCAGGTTCTATGTCATTGTCTCTCTTATTTACTTTTCTGCAGTTCACATTTCTCGAATAATTGCTCAATAATCACTGTTTCTGCTGGTTGAGTATATTACAATCTGCTCCTCTGCTGGGTGGAGTGGCTTGTTAAGCTTCTCATGAATTTCCCTCAAAGCAGAGTTCATATTTCCAGTTGACATCAAAAGTTCATTCCATTGAGCATCATCCTCATTAAATTTCTTCTAGAGTGCTTTGGTTAAATTCTTCATCTACTCAATCCTATCTTCTTTGGCTTCATTGGGCTTACCGACCATCTCCACGACTACATCTCTAACATACCATAACAACTTTGTGATATCTTGGAAAATGTTTCAACGAGCTTTTGTCCTTGGAATGAATGGATAGAAGAAGGATGTCTCCTCATCCCCCCATTCTCTCTGTAGCTGGCATCTCAGCACTGAACCTCTGCCACTCACCTACCTGCTCACACATAGGAGTTGGAAACTTGGATGGAATGTTTGGAAAGCCACTGCATGACTGCCGTTTTTCCCTCATAGCTAAAGTGGTGGGTACTTTGTCCTTTATAAGTGCTCTCAAACATATGGGACCACCTCTGTCCCCTACCAACTCCCTTGCGAGAATCATATGCCTTCACCATCTGCACAGAACGATCAGGAAGAGCAGGAGGGGTCTCATTGTTGCTTGACTTGTTCAATATTTCCCACATTTTATGGCCTTTCTTCCTAAAGCTCGGAGGATATTTAGGATTCACAGCTTTTGCAAGTGATATCATACATACCATACCGGATACACACCTCAATTGCCCCACATCATCCAACTTGGAGACTGCTTGTTGGCCTTACCACATTTGCATGATTAAATTTATACTCTTGAAGGAGTTCAGGGTCATCATTGCATAGAGTTGGGTTTGGGTGATGGTCCTTGTAATTATTGGCCTCTCCCTGTGTTGCCCTTTCATCATTAATTTCCCCTCCTATTCAATCATTCCTCATGTCAGGTCTTGCTGTGGCTCTACTTTCTCTGCTGTCCCATATGCTTGCTTGGGTCTGTGTTGTTTCCGAGTCCATGTGGCTTCAGTTGCCCCCATAGCTAGAATACACTTGGCTTCTTTCCAATTGATCCTTGTCAATTTCTTCTCTTCTGGACCGATCAACCAAGTCATCTTTGATCAGGCGTTGTAATTATCCTTTTATTCCATGATTCTCTATCTCATTTCATTTGGTATTCTGGACTTCATCTTCCCATTGGGCCTCAGTTCCCATAACCAATCCCATTAGATTATAGTTGTATAAATAATTGCAATTATAATTATCTCCATGGTATTTTGTCCAGTGAGAACCAAAACGAACTAAGAGATTTCATATTGGAGCTGTTCAACCAAAGAAACAAACTCTTAAAAAACCCGGCATTTTATTTAAATCTTTTAACTAAATCATTGGATTAAATTCGAGTTTTAATTTTGATTCTGGAAGAAGTCCTACAGATCAAGTAGGTCTGAAAGGGTGGTAAAACATAAACATGAACCAGGTTCAAGCAATCTTTGTAATTTTGTTTACGAGTGTACTTTCCTGTATATCTCATTGTACCTAAATTGTTCTGTGTATTTTTCGAAAATCATCATCTCTGGTATTTCCTATATCTCTGATATCTGCTAACTAAGGTTTCTAAAGTTGGGGGCCAGATCTCTTTTAAACCAATATGAGATCATTGTGTGTCTACTTGTTTGAGTGTCATAGAATTAATGTTGAATTTGGAGCCACATAAAAAGAAAGTAATATAAAATACAATGCTAAAATTAAAAAGCATCAAAGGCTAAAAGAAGTTAGAAACCTTCACGTGGCAATTTTCTAAGCAACCATTGACTGCATTCTTGTATGCTGGATTACAACGACCATTTTCTAGGCAAATAGTGGGCTTGAATGTGCAACACATGATTTCTCAACTAGCCTGCTCGAAATGAATATATTCTTACTCTTGTTATGTTCCAAAGGATATCTTCCTCCAATTTTAGGATTATTGCTAAATTTAGCTTATATTTTGAAAAAATAAATCCTATAAGAGATATAACATGGGGTTTCATGCTTACAATTTACTTCTAACTGAAGTTGGGGATTCATTGGCAGGATTTGAGAAGATGGCGGGGATCCCAGAGGATTCGGGTTCAATGCTTGACACAATAAAAGCAGATCGTTCTGTCTGGCTTATGAAGTGTCCTCTGGTTATTGGTCAAGCATGGAAAGAATTTAATGATTCAGGGCAACCTTTAGCCAAAATAACTGTGTCTGTTGATCCATGTAAGGCAGATGATCAACGCATTGAAGCAAAGGTCTATCATTAAATTGCCAGACTTTACTTTCTACAGTACTTTGCATTCGTTTCTTCATTCGCGTATTATGAATATACATTTTTATATATCTAGGTGAAATGCCTTTGTGCTTCTAGTATTCAGATTCTGACAGATAGCGAAGACGCAGTATTTTATGTTTGCTCAACTAAATTTCTCTATTATCGGTTTTCACACAACTGCAATTGAAAAAATTGAATAAATGTGTTACATTGAAAAATACATAGTAAGTGAAAACATTATTGTTCAGGATCCATTACCCTTAACCACATTTAAATTCTTCATGGTTGAGATTGTGTCCGTCATAACTTGTTACTATGAGAGCATTTAAAATGTTCAACATAATAAAGCTGTGGTCTGTCACTTGAACTCAATGTCATTGTTTAGTTTATCTGGTTATATTTTCTTCAAGCTCTCATATTTTTGGAAGTGAATGTTTTGATAAAGTTTTAGTTTAGACAGAAAAGTAGTATATTGGACATGGTAAAGGCCATGGATTCTAACTTAAAAGTTCTTTGTTAGGTTCCTGTTTTGTCTGATTATATTTTCTTCAAACTCTGAAATATTTCTCATAGGAAGCAAATGTTAAATGTTTCCACAAGTGGTTCGCCTTTTGTAAGCATCCATTATTTTATTGCCAACAAATGCTGAAATGTTATTAAGAGTTTCCCATAATAAAACTGATCAGCAGCTGATATTTTGGAAACAGATGCTCGTCTATGCAATAGCATTGAAAGATGAAAGAGTTGGTTGGCTAGGGTTTTGAGCTTTTTGGAAATGCATTCATTGAAAAAATATAGAGGATGAAGATCTGGTGGGTTATTCCTAATTTCCTATGATCCTCTTGATGATCTAGGAGAGGATGCAATCTTCTTCTTGCAAAAGCATTTTGTTGATCTCAAAAGTAACATAGAGCTAGATTTTACTCTAATCCAAAAACCTTCCAACTCAAGGCTGCATAGCCCTAGTTCTATGTGTGATTTGGATGCTATTGGTTCTGGAAAGAATCCCTGAAGCACTTAGGGGCAACTATCCAATCGATCTACTATTGGAAGGGGCATTGAAACAAGGTACCACTCCTTCCTTGCTACACCAAGAGGAGTTTCAAGGGTCTAAGAAGCTTTTGGAAGGTCCTAACTTTAAGGTAAAGAGATCATCAGATGGATCAAATGCTGATAGGGACAGGCCCAAGTNGCTTCACTGCTCCTTCCTGCACCATGTCTCTGATGAAGTCCTGCAATATCCTTCATCTCAAATTCTGAAGTCAACTCCCTCTATCTGAGAGAATCCTCGGACCACGTTTTCGTCTGCTGCATTCCCCTTTGCGTCCTGTAAAGTGTCATGAAACCAAGCTGGCTTCTTCCTGATCAATGACTCCCTCTGAAGTCTGACTCCCTCTGAGTTCTTTCAAGTCTGCTGTTCTTGTTGTCATAATACCAGTAACCAAACTACAATTCGAAGGTTCAAACCATCTCACTCCTGTCACGTGTCGTGGTTTTCCGCTCACGGTTTGGAGTCTGGAGTCCTCTGCCTGTGCGTACCAGTAATAAAACTCCAGTTTGAAGGTTCATGGACACATTTTATATTTTCCAGGGTTCAAGTCTGTCTCGGCCCCCTGGTACAAGTTCTCATTGCTCAAATTATGCATAAAACCTCCTTTAGTCTCTTCCTATCTACCGAGCACATCCAAGGCTCGGGAAGTAGATTGCACACTTAACACCGACACAACCATTCTTCGTGCACTTAGGGATAATATTGTTTAAACTCATAATTGAATGAAGCAATATGCTGATCAACATTACTCTGAGTGTTCATTAAATGAAGGGATCAGGTGTTCCTTCGTCTCCAGCCCTATAGCCACTCCTCTCTCAAAGACAAGGGCTCTTAGAAGCTAGCGTCAAAATTCTGTGGGCCCTATCGAATATTCTAGTGCATTGGACCGGTTGCCTATCGATTGGCTCCTCTAGCCCACTCCATGATACACCTAGTCTTTCATGTGTCAAGTTTGAAGAAGGTCATAGGTCCAAATTGCTGAGTTCAAACCAGCTTTCCAAAACTTGATGAAGAGGGTTCCATTTAGTTACAGCCAGAGGCAGTATTGGCCACAAGAGAATATCAATTGTGCCTTTGCTCAATTCATGAGGACCTAAACTAGTGGAAGGATACATAGCTGGACAATGCCACTTGGGAACCAACAACAATTTTATAGTAGTTTCCACACCTCCAGCCTTGAGGACAATGCTGCTCTTGAAGGGGGAGGGCATGTTAGGACCTTATTGACACCTCCCTACTTTGGGGTTACTTAGGAGTTAGTAATTAATGTACAAGGCCATCTTCTTTGAATAAGGCCCATTAGTTAGTTAGTTGGTAGTTACTCAATTGAAAGGGTCCTTTTTACTAAATAAGGTCCACTAAGTGGTTGATAAAGGTCCTCTTTATTAAATAAGGCCCACCAAGTGGTTTGTACTCTAGTTATGGGACCAGAAGTAGTTGGGGAGAAACTCTTTATAGAGCTAGTAGGCTATTGAATATTTTGTCAAGTGTTCTAGTTGTATTGGAGCTCTGCTCAATGAAGGTTGCCCCCTCGAAGAGACCCGTGAACATTGCTCTCTCTTTTCTAGATTATCAGTACAAGGGTTCTATTCTGCAGGTTCTATGTCATTGTCTCTCTTATTTACTTTTCTGCAGTTCACATTTCTCGAATAATTGCTCAATAATCACTGTTTCTGCTGGTTGAGTATATTACAATCTGCTCCTCTGCTGGGTGGAGTGGCTTGTTAAGCTTCTCATGAATTTCCCTCAAAGCAGAGTTCATATTTCCAGTTGACATCAAAAGTTCATTCCATTGAGCATCATCCTCATTAAATTTCTTCTAGAGTGCTTTGGTTAAATTCTTCATCTACTCAATCCTATCTTCTTTGGCTTCATTGGGCTTACCGACCATCTCCACGACTACATCTCTAACATACCATAACAACTTTGTGATATCTTGGAAAATGTTTCAACGAGCTTTTGTCCTTGGAATGAATGGATAGAAGAAGGATGTCTCCTCATCCCCCCATTCTCTCTGTAGCTGGCATCTCAGCACTGAACCTCTGCCACTCACCTACCTGCTCACACATAGGAGTTGGAAACTTGGATGGAATGTTTGGAAAGCCACTGCATGACTGCCGTTTTTCCCTCATAGCTAAAGTGGTGGGTACTTTGTCCTTTATAAGTGCTCTCAAACATATGGGACCACCTCTGTCCCCTACCAACTCCCTTGCGAGAATCATATGCCTTCACCATCTGCACAGAACGATCAGGAAGAGCAGGAGGGGTCTCATTGTTGCTTGACTTGTTCAATATTTCCCACATTTTATGGCCTTTCTTCCTAAAGCTCGGAGGATATTTAGGATTCACAGCTTTTGCAAGTGATATCATACATACCATACCGGATACACACCTCAATTGCCCCACATCATCCAACTTGGAGACTGCTTGTTGGCCTTACCACATTTGCATGATTAAATTTATACTCTTGAAGGAGTTCAGGGTCATCATTGCATAGAGTTGGGTTTGGGTGATGGTCCTTGTAATTATTGGCCTCTCCCTGTGTTGCCCTTTCATCATTAATTTCCCCTCCTATTCAATCATTCCTCATGTCAGGTCTTGCTGTGGCTCTACTTTCTCTGCTGTCCCATATGCTTGCTTGGGTCTGTGTTGTTTCCGAGTCCATGTGGCTTCAGTTGCCCCCATAGCTAGAATACACTTGGCTTCTTTCCAATTGATCCTTGTCAATTTCTTCTCTTCTGGACCGATCAACCAAGTCATCTTTGATCAGGCGTTGTAATTATCCTTTTATTCCATGATTCTCTATCTCATTTCATTTGGTATTCTGGACTTCATCTTCCCATTGGGCCTCAGTTCCCATAACCAATCCCATTAGATTATAGTTGTATAAATAATTGCAATTATAATTATCTCCATGGTATTTTGTCCAGTGAGAACCAAAACGAACTAAGAGATTTCATATTGGAGCTGTTCAACCAAAGAAACAAACTCTTAAAAAACCCGGCATTTTATTTAAATCTTTTAACTAAATCATTGGATTAAATTCGAGTTTTAATTTTGATTCTGGAAGAAGTCCTACAGATCAAGTAGGTCTGAAAGGGTGGTAAAACATAAACATGAACCAGGTTCAAGCAATCTTTGTAATTTTGTTTACGAGTGTACTTTCCTGTATATCTCATTGTACCTAAATTGTTCTGTGTATTTTTCGAAAATCATCATCTCTGGTATTTCCTATATCTCTGATATCTGCTAACTAAGGTTTCTAAAGTTGGGGGCCAGATCTCTTTTAAACCAATATGAGATCATTGTGTGTCTACTTGTTTGAGTGTCATAGAATTAATGTTGAATTTGGAGCCACATAAAAAGAAAGTAATATAAAATACAATGCTAAAATTAAAAAGCATCAAAGGCTAAAAGAAGTTAGAAACCTTCACGTGGCAATTTTCTAAGCAACCATTGACTGCATTCTTGTATGCTGGATTACAACGACCATTTTCTAGGCAAATAGTGGGCTTGAATGTGCAACACATGATTTCTCAACTAGCCTGCTCGAAATGAATATATTCTTACTCTTGTTATGTTCCAAAGGATATCTTCCTCCAATTTTAGGATTATTGCTAAATTTAGCTTATATTTTGAAAAAATAAATCCTATAAGAGATATAACATGGGGTTTCATGCTTACAATTTACTTCTAACTGAAGTTGGGGATTCATTGGCAGGATTTGAGAAGATGGCGGGGATCCCAGAGGATTCGGGTTCAATGCTTGACACAATAAAAGCAGATCGTTCTGTCTGGCTTATGAAGTGTCCTCTGGTTATTGGTCAAGCATGGAAAGAATTTAATGATTCAGGGCAACCTTTAGCCAAAATAACTGTGTCTGTTGATCCATGTAAGGCAGATGATCAACGCATTGAAGCAAAGGTCTATCATTAAATTGCCAGACTTTACTTTCTACAGTACTTTGCATTCGTTTCTTCATTCGCGTATTATGAATATACATTTTTATATATCTAGGTGAAATGCCTTTGTGCTTCTAGTATTCAGATTCTGACAGATAGCGAAGACGCAGTATTTTATGTTTGCTCAACTAAATTTCTCTATTATCGGTTTTCACACAACTGCAATTGAAAAAATTGAATAAATGTGTTACATTGAAAAATACATAGTAAGTGAAAACATTATTGTTCAGGATCCATTACCCTTAACCACATTTAAATTCTTCATGGTTGAGATTGTGTCCGTCATAACTTGTTACTATGAGAGCATTTAAAATGTTCAACATAATAAAGCTGTGGTCTGTCACTTGAACTCAATGTCATTGTTTAGTTTATCTGGTTATATTTTCTTCAAGCTCTCATATTTTTGGAAGTGAATGTTTTGATAAAGTTTTAGTTTAGACAGAAAAGTAGTATATTGGACATGGTAAAGGCCATGGATTCTAACTTAAAAGTTCTTTGTTAGGTTCCTGTTTTGTCTGATTATATTTTCTTCAAACTCTGAAATATTTCTCATAGGAAGCAAATGTTAAATGTTTCCACAAGTGGTTCGCCTTTTGTAAGCATCCATTATTTTATTGCCAACAAATGCTGAAATGTTATTAAGAGTTTCCCATAATAAAACTGATCAGCAGCTGATATTTTGGAAACAGATGCTCGTCTATGCAATAGCATTGAAAGATGAAAGAGTTGGTTGGCTAGGGTTTTGAGCTTTTTGGAAATGCATTCATTGAAAAAATATAGAGGATGAAGATCTGGTGGGTTATTCCTAATTTCCTATGATCCTCTTGATGATCTAGGAGAGGATGCAATCTTCTTCTTGCAAAAGCATTTTGTTGATCTCAAAAGTAACATAGAGCTAGATTTTACTCTAATCCAAAAACCTTCCAACTCAAGGCTGCATAGCCCTAGTTCTATGTGTGATTTGGATGCTATTGGTTCTGGAAAGAATCCCTGAAGCACTTAGGGGCAACTATCCAATCGATCTACTATTGGAAGGGGCATTGAAACAAGGTACCACTCCTTCCTTGCTACACCAAGAGGAGTTTCAAGGGTCTAAGAAGCTTTTGGAAGGTCCTAACTTTAAGGTAAAGAGATCATCAGATGGATCAAATGCTGATAGGGACAGGCCCAAGTTCATCTTTGCCGTGGTATCTATCTCAAGATCCGTTAGGGTTCCTGTCAGACTTTAGGTGGGCAGATTCAATATGGTGGTCAGCAAATGCACTATTGCATTAACCCTCCATCAATTTTTTTTAGTGAGACAGCTCCACTATCACAAGTCTTGGAAACTGGTAAGAGCTCTCATTCTTCTAGATTGCTTTCTGGGCTTCTCTATCCCTCCACCTCAAACTCCAACTAGGTAGAAGAACCCCAAGTCTTGTAAGAGTGAAAGGTATTTAGTATTTTGAGGATTGCATTCCCTCCTGTTACACCTCATATGGCATGAGGTTTCATTTGTGATTTTCATCACAATGGATGGGGTTTGTAGCATATGTTTCATATGGAGTTTTGATTAATTGGGGGGTCTACATCTTCATATTATTTGATTGGGATGATGTCTTGATGGAGGAGATTCGTTTTCTCCTTGGTGGATTGTGATGATCATGGTTTATTTTCATGTTGATTATAGAGCATGCTACCTCACCATGGTGTTGTCTTGGTATGCTTGTTCATCTGGAGAGTGCTACACCTTTGTTCATGTATGATGGTTCTATCCCAACAAGGGGAATCAGAGATCAGGGATCTCTCACACAGAGATAAACACATACAAATACTTATCTATCGCATTATAGAACATAGGTATTTATACAATACAAAGCAGAGCTAAACCGTTGACCTGTTTCAAGATCAAGGGCTTTGATCCAACCTATCCACTATCACAAGTCTGCTTATTCTTATCTTCTTATCTTCGCGAGCCATGTGCTCAACTGCTTCATTGACTTGGTGTGTGGCTCAACTGTTTCTTCTAGCTCGTATGCTTAATTAATACTAACACTCCCCTTTAATTAAGCAATTCTTACAATACCCATCTTATCTCTAGATACTACAAATTTGGCCTTTCCCAAAGGCTTGGTGAAAATATCAACAACATTATTTTTTGTGCTGCAATACAACAAGTCAATCTCATTTCATTGTATCTTTTCTCTTACAAAGTGATATTGGATCTCAATGTGTTTTGACCTTGCATGGAAAACTGGATTGTTGGCCAATTTCATTGAACTTTGATTATCTACTTTGATTAATGTCAGTGCTTCTTGCCTTTGTCTCGTATCTTCAAGAATATGCCTCAGCCATATTGCTTCAGACGTTGCACTGCACAATGCTTCGTACTCAATTTCAGTGGAGGACAAGGAAACAATTGGCTGTTTCTTGCTGCTCCAGGACACAATTACAGATCCTATACTAAATGCATATCCAGTGGTGGACTTTCTATCATCTATACCTCCTGCCCAATCAGAATCTGAATAACCTGTCAACTCAACATTCAAAGCATTAGTGTATTCAATTCCAAAATCAATGGTTCCATTTATTTATCAAATGACCCTCTTGGCTGCTTTCCAATGGCCTTCATGTGGTTTCTCCATGAATTGGCTAAGTAGGTTGACTGCATATGCAATATCTGGTCTGGTTGTGGTTAAGTAATTTAAACTTCCCACACGTTGTCTATACAAGGTTCCATTCACTTCTTTTGTATCATCATTCAGAGAAAGCTTACAATTTTGTTCTAATGGAGTAGACGCTGATTTACACTTATGCATGTTGAACCTTTTAACAAGTTCTTTAGCATACTCACTTTGACTGATAAAAGTCTTACCATCTTCCTTCCATACTTCAATGCCTAAACAATAATGCATCTGACCAAGATCCTTCATGTCAAATGCCTGTGACAACTATAAATTGAGTTCATCAACCAACTTTATAGCATTCCCTGTTATGACCAAATTATCAACATACAATGAAATCAAAGCAATATGCCCGAGTTCATCTGTCTTGATGTAAAGAGTTGGGTCACTCTTACTTTTAATGAATCCCTGTTGACAAAAGAAGTTGTCAATCTTAACATACCACGACCTTGAAGACTGCTTGAGACCATATAATGATTTCTTTAATCTGCATATAGGGTTTTTCTTGACCTTGTTTTACAAAATCCTCTGGTTGAACTAGATACACTTCTTCTTTTAATTCACCATTTAAAAATGTTGATTTAACATCCATTTGATTTAAATGCCAATTGTGCTTTGTAGCAAGTGTAATTAACAATCTAATGGTATTCATTTTAGCTACTGGTGCAAAGGTTTCATCATAATCTATGCCTTCCTTTTGTGAGTATCCTTTTGCAACTAGTCTAGCTTTGAATTTATTTATGCTACCATCAGAATTTAATTTTGCCTTAAACAACCATTTTGAACTGATAGGAACTTTATCTTTAGGCAACTCAGTAAGTTCCCAAGTCTCATTTTGCATTATGGAATCATATTCTTATTGCATTGCACTCATCTGTTCTTTATGGTCTTTTGCTTGTTCAAAATTCAGAGGTCTTTTGCACTCCATCCCGAGAGAAGCTCTATTCCAGAGGCTCAGAGACATTGGCATCTCCTAGACCCTACTGACTGCCATCATGCCCCTATATGAGTCGGTTCTTGGTCGTCTCCGCACAGTTCACAGGATGTCAGATTTCATCAGGAGTACCATTGGGGTTAAACAGGGTTGCCCCCTCTCCCCCACATTGTTTGGGATTTCTATTGATGTGTTGGAGGCCTTTCTTCATGAGCATATCCAGGACAACGACAGGTGCCTCCTCCACCAGGTTTTGATATCCATCTTGCTTTTCGCTGGTGATGTGGTCCTCCTAGCCTCGTCTCCAGAGGGGTTATAGAGAGTTGAGACAATTGGATGCCTTAACTCTCTTCTGTGACCTTCAACAGTTGACGGTCAACCTGGGTAAAACCATGGTTATGATCTACAACGGGTCAAAGACGACCGTAGACCTTCATTTCTTCTTCAAAGGAGAGGAGATTGAGATCACCAACACATACACATACTTGGAAGTACACTTCTTAGGACCCTGATTTAGTTTGCGACCGACCCTCCAACCTTAGATCACTAAGGGATTTTGATCTTTAGCCCTTCTCGAGAGACAATGTTTTCCCCACCATTTTCAGGATATCTCATCCAAAATGTCACTCAAGGACTCCCTTATCTGACCCAATGTTCTCATTGGCTCAAAGATTTGGGGGCCTTCTTTACTAGAGTTTGATTGGGCCTTAGTCGAGAGAGTCCAAACCCTCCTCCTTCGACGCATCATTAGATGCAAGCAGGTAGTTCCTCAACACATCATCGTAACAGAGTTTGTGGCTCGCCCCTTCTGACTTGAGATAGTGTTCAGATTGGTCTCTTTTTTGCATCGCATTCAAAGCTTCTGTGACTTGGCAAAGGGGCGAGATCGGTATCCGTACTTGGCCTATTGATCTTCTGAGACCATTGCCCTCTCTATCCCATCGAGCCGAGCTCGAGGTTGGTTCGCGAGGGTTTCATTTCTTTTAGAGTCTGTGGGAACTCAGATAGATTGTCTCCCTCCGTTTAGATATTCTTTGGATGCACTTGGCCAACTCCTACTGACTAGACATGTGTTGAGCAAGATCATTAGGGATGACATTTACAAGCAGTTTATCCAGATCACTTGGGTTAACCCACTTGGTGGGTTACGCCCAAAGATGGCCTTTTATGCTGAGCACTTCTTGTTAGATTTTCCTTATTTACAGAACATTAGTGTTACTTGTGTTCTTTTACTTCATTACCATTAACATATATATATCATGTACTGAGCAGTAGTAGCATAAACAAGAAACAAAAAGAACACAAGAGATTTATCCTAGACAAACCCCAAATGGGGGAAAAACCCAACAACCTTTCTTAGATATATTCCATTCACAAAGCAAGTCCAATAAGATAAACCCTAGGACAAAGGCTAGCTTAACCAGAAATACCACCACAACTGCAGCAGTAGCACCATATTAAGGTAGCGAACCTCCTCAAGGAGTAGCGCACAAGAGAGAGATACCAAAAGACTGAACAAGAAGAAACTGAGTCACTGCAACAACGGCGTCACCTTGTCCAAACTTGCGCCTTGCTTCTGTGTAGCTAAGAGAGTGTGTGTGGGTGAACAAATGAGCTAAGGAACCTTCTTATTTATAGTCTTCCCGTCCTTCTAACTGGGCCGACTTCTCTTCTGGGAAGGTGTCTTTTCATTATACTTTATTCTTTGGGCCGACTTCTCTTCTAGGGTATTTAAACATCTGTCCAATGGATCTATTGCTTTTGAAATCTTCTCCGCATTTAAGAAAGGTCATCTAGGAGGGAAAGATCCTCTCGCAACTACCAAAACATCAACACTCCCTCTTAGCTAGGGAGGCATCTTTCACGATGTCTTCATTTGGTAGTCCATTGACTACTCTCCAATCAACTGGTAGCCACAACTGCCACAATGCCATTGGTAGCTCGAATTGTCTGTCACAGTCTCTGCAATCAAGTAGCACTTAGCTACTCCCAATGTGAACTGGTAATCTCCATGGAAATCAACTAGTAGCGCACAACTACTACAATGCTATCTAGTAGAACATGACTATGTCGATCCTTAGTAGTACATAACTACTATCTAGTGGTGCACAACCACTCCAAGTAGCATACGACTACTATCCAGAGACACAATGTCTCTCTCCTGCAATGAAATGATAGCTACACAAGCTACCACCATGCAATACAACAGTCTCTATGATTATGCAACAATCAACTAGTGGCACACAACCACTACAATATGCCCTCGACCATAATCATAGTTTGCCACCTCCATGACTATGCAACAATCAACCAGTAGCACACAACTACTACAATATGCCCTCAGTCATAGTCAGGATCTGTATGACTATGCAACAATCAGCTAGTAGCACACCGCTACTACAATGCCATCAACCATAGTCATACCTATGATTATGCAACAATCAGCTAGTAACACACAGTTACTACAATATGCCATCAGCCATAATCATAGTCGATGTCTCTATAACTATGCAACAATCAACTAGTAGCACACAACTACTACAATATGCTATTAGCCATAGTTATAGTCTCATCCAGTAGCATGAAGCTATTCCCATAGTCCTCACGACTATGCATGTGATGTTTCTTCTCTCATCAGGTCTGACAATGCATTACCCCCTCGGTCGCAAGACTGATCCAGGGCATCCTTGGCCAGAGGGGTTAGCCGGGATGAGAAGAAACAACACACCTCTTTCTCAACGAGAGTGGACATTCTGCATCACGCCAAGCTTGTCTTTGAAGCACCTCGAGTGTTTTCGCTTCTAGTCAAATCAACATGACTAATAGGAGAAAGACTGTGCCTGGGCCATTCACCACTAGCCAAATCAACATGGCTAATCCTGTGAGTGAATGTATCATTCTCCCTTGGTCAAATTGGCATGACCAATCTGGGAGAATGTTTGCCCGATGCTACTCATCTGTGGATGTGTACTGGAGCTTCACAACTCCTTTCTGCATCATGTCTTGGATGAAGTCCTGCAAGAAACTTTCGAAGTCACATTGCTTCACGACTTGCAATACGGGCTGCTATATGCTCTGCCTCTGCTGTACCGAGTGCCACTGATGTCTGCTCCCTTCTCAACCATGAGATCACACTGATCCCAAAACTGAAGCAGTATCCGGAAGTACTCTTTTGATCCACTGCACTCCCTGCCCAGTCAGAGTCTGTATAACATGGGATCCAACAAATCTGAAGATGAATCACTCAGGAGCTTCAGATTTATCATTATGGGTATGGCCAGGACGTGTAGTCCATCATCTCGAATCTCTACAGGGTCTCAACAATATATTTTCCTTGGCTAAGGAAAATCTCATATGATCTTTTCCATACCTCCAATCCCAAGAAGTAATACATCAAACCTAGATCCTTCATCTCGAACTTTGAAGTGAGCTCCCTTTGAAGCTTGACTCCCTCTGAGTCTATATAATCTCCGGAGTCATCTGCTCCCTCTTGATATGGCTTATCAATGCCATATATTTGTATCCCCCTTCGCATCCTACAAAGTATCACGGGACCATGATGGTCTCTTCCTGGTTACTGTAATGATTCTGGGTAGGCCCTTCTGGCTCTACTGACTCTTCCTGGTGAACTAAAGAGTGATCAACTGAATCGATCTCTATATGAGATACTCTGTATTTGCAAAGGTACCCTTCTTGCCAGAAGGTTCTAACTTCGTCCTCTTCTCCTTTATTACATGGATGTGTACATCTCTTATGTCTGGATAGTTTGCTCCATGTCTCGGCTAGGGACCATCTGAACTGTTGCCTCCTGCAACCAACATTATAGCTCCCTCTCAGAGCTATTACCTGTGACCTGCCTAGAAACAAGAACAACATCTCCATGGTAGCCTCCATGGAATTTACAAGATAACCTGCTTGGAACAAGGTCAACAACCAAGAACATCTCCTAGACGAGATCAATTTATCTTGTAAACTAGTGCATTATTAATATGATCATTCGCCTAATGGTAGCCGTACCAACAATAATCAAGTGTTTACTATTGATAGCAATAATAGAATTCTAAAGATTGCTATTCTAGTTACAACACTTACTTAAACTACCACAATATAAAGAAATCTCAAACCTGATATGCAAACCTGGAGTTTAGTTGCTGTTGTCCCACTTGGGTTGCCTTCTATAGTTTCCCTGGTCTTGTGCTTGGAAGCACTATTGGCTAAAGGACATACTCTTCATCCTGCTCTTCAACATCTGCTACATGTGCATGGTGCTTCTTCTTTCCCTTTTCATTTTTAAGAGGATATTGTGTGGCATAATGTCCCATCTCCTTGTAGTTGTAGCATTTGATATTTGACGCATCCTTCTTGTGGTGTGGTTTCTTAGGCTTCTTCAGGCTGCCTTCTTCCCTTTCCTTTCTCTTCTTCACTTGGGCAACAAGTTCTTGATTTTCATCATCATTAGTCTTCTGTGATTTGGATATCAACCTGGATTCGTCTTGGGTGTAGTTAGCCCATAGCTTGTTGAACTTGGGCAATTTGTTTCTGGTGCAAATCCCTTGAACAAATGGGTCCCAAGGGGAGGGAAATCCATCGAGTGTAGTAGTCATGAGTTCAACGTCTTCTACTGGATCTCCAATGGCTGCTAACTGGTCCTTGATCTGCGAGATCCTCATGAAATAGTTGGCTACTGTTTCTGATTTGTTCATGGTCACGTTTCTGAGTTGATGCCGTAGAGTAAGCTTTCGACTGGTATTCTTACTTTCATAAAGTCTGGTTAGGGCATCAAACATTTCCTTCAGTTCTGATACATTAGGTATCAAATGATCCTTTATTGAGTTTGTCAAGATCCTCTTGGCCTTGACCTCATTCTTCCTGAACTTTGCTTTGGCGTTTTTTTCCTCTGATTCTGGAAGCCTCTGCTTGATATGATCCAATAAATCACTCTTCTAGAATGAGGAGAACTCTGTGCTTCCGGGATCTGAAGTTGTCTGCTCTATCCAGTTTATCAAGTCTCATGCTGGTTGACATTTTTTCGTTGGTAGAAACCCTAGCATTGAAAAACCTCAATTTTTCAAACTTTACCAAACTGCACGTTCAGGGTTTCAGGGGGTGCGCTAGGTTAGGGTGCACTGCTCTCTGAAGGAATTATTCCCAACGTCCTTCGGATAATGTTCAACGAGCTTGACAAAGTATTGCAACTGCAAGGTGATGCTGTAGTGATCTTCCTTCCAGTGGTCAAATTGTTCCGAAGGTAACCAACTCTGATACCATGTTAGATTTTTTTTATTTACAGAGCATTAGTGTTACTTGTGTTCTTTTACTTCATTACCATTAACATATATATATCATGTACTGAGTAGTAGTAGCATAAACAAGAGACAAGAAGAACTCAAGAGATTTGTCCTGGGAAAACCTCGAATGGGGGAAAAACCCAACAACCTTTCTTAGATAGATTCTGTTCACAATGCAAGTCCAATCAGATAAACCCTAGCACAAAGGCTAGCTCAATCAAAAATATCACCACAACTGCAGTAGAAGCACCATACCAAGGCAGTGCACCTCCTCAAGGAGTAGCGCACAAGAGAGAGATACCAAAAGACTGAACAAGAAGAATCTGAGTCACTGCAGTAGCTACGTCACCTTCTCCAAACTTGTGCCTTGCTTCTGTGTAGCTGAGAGAGTGTGTGTGAGTGAACAAATGAGCTAAGGCACCTCCTTATTTATAGTCTTCCTGTCCTTCTAGCTGGGCGACTTCTCTTCTGAGAAGGTGCCTTTTCATTATACTTTATTCTTCTGGGCCGACTTCTCTTCTAGGGTATTTCAACATCTGTCCAATGGATCTCTTACTTCCAGAATCTTCTCCGCATCTAAGAAAGGTCATCTAGGAGGGAAAGATCCTCTCGCAACTACCAAAACATCAACACTTCTTGGAGCTTAGAGGCGGGTTCATTGTTCGACCACAATATAGAGAGTCCAAACCCTCCTCCTTTGATGCATCATTAGATGCAAGCAAACAATTTCTCAACACATCATCCTAGCAGAGTTTGGGGCTTGTTCCTTTCGACTTGAGAAAGTGTTCGGATTGGTCACTTTTCTGCATCGCATCCGGAGCTTCTTTGACTCGGCGAAGGGGCGAGACCGGTACCCGTACTTGGCCTATTTCTCTTCTGAGACCATTTCCCTCTCTAGGCCATCGGGTCGAGCTCGAGGTTGGTTCGTGGGGGTTTTAGATCTTTTAGAGTCCGTGGGCATTTAGATATATCGTCTCCCTCTGTTTAGATATTCTTTGGACGTGCCTGGCAAACTCCTACCGACTAAACATGTGTTGAACAAGATCATCAGGGATGACATTTACAAGTAGTTTGTTTGGATCACTTGGGTTAACCCTCCTAGTGGGTTATTCCCAAAGATGGCCTTTTACGCTGAGCACTTCTTAGATCTTAGAGACGGGTTCATTGTTTGACCACAATATACACTCCGTCATTGGGTACACGCTCTTCGCATTCCTTGAGGCCAGTTCAGAGTGGCCTCTCATAGACTTCTAGTAGAGACAAACCACCAGATTGATTGACTAGAAAGGATTTGTTAGCTACGCCAGCTACAAGAGGTTGAGATTGAGGAGCACCTCATTTTTCGTTGCTCCATCTATTATGAGATCAGGGGGCGGTTTCATTGTTTATTCAGGGGGACTCAGACCCTCATTGGCTTCTTTGGATATCCTAATCAACAGTGCTTGGCCTTATACATACAAGAGGCCCTCAGGCTCCGAGCACATACACTTCAACCTCCTACGAGACTAGACCCTATTTGGCGATCACCTCCTTCATGGTGCTACCCTTAGGAAGTGGCAGTAAGAAATAGACCGACACCAATGCAACTCCAAACTCTAGATCACTGCGGACCTGTGGGACCTTCCTCCGTGCCACGAGATTTCAGTTACATGACTAGACCAGATCCTTTCCCAAGAGACGGATGGCCTTGTCGGTGTACTACCTCTTGCAGTGAGCAACGCAGCGCATGATCCAAGCATCCCACTAGTTCCCCCTCTGGACATCCTACCATACTCAACTTTCTTCATTCAACCTTGGATGGTAGGAGAGTTGGGTCCATCTCATGACAAACCTATTTCATTACCTCTGGTTCCCCTTGTTCCTCGTTCTTCTCCCACGATACATCTTCTCTTCAGAGCAGGTCTCCCGGCTCGGGGATGAGGGTTGTTCATGCCTTAACTTAGATCTCATTCTCTACTATTATACCTTACTTCACTTTATTTTTTGCATTTTTCCTTTTATAGGAGACCTTTTGGCACTCCTGCTTTGTAATGACATCATTGTACTCAACAGTCCCTTTGACCTACTTTTGTGGTCATTAGTCGGACATTAATAAAATTATCTTATCTTATCTTATCTACTCTCATAACTTGAGTCATCAAAGCATAATCTTTATACCTGATAGGTGTTTGAATTTGCCTTGTTGATCTTCATAGTGTCTCATTGTTTTGTGGAGTTGCTCCAACCTTTCTTGGTGTACTTTGGCTGCTTGTAGCTTGATTTTCAACATCAACCTGTTGATCTTCAATTTCGTTTTCTTTTTCACCTACAATGCCTTCTTCAGGAACTTTCCACACATTAGCTTCTTTTTGAACATCATCTGCATATTCATGAAATATAACATCTCTACTTACAAACACTTTATGAGTAATGGGATCATACATTTTGTAAGCTTTATGGTCAGTACAGTAACCAGTAAAGATACATTTCACTGCCTTTGCATCAAGTTTTCTTCTATATTCCTTTGGAATGTGCGAAAATGCTTTACTCTCAAAATTTTTCAAATGACTAACAAGTGGTTTATAGACATAGAATGCTTCATAAGGAATTTTATGCTCTAAATCTTTGGTTGGACTTCTATTTTTGAGATAGGCAATAGTACTTATAGCTTCAGCCCACAAATTATTAGGAATATTCTTACATTTAATCATGCTTCGATCACATTCAACCAAGGTTCTATTTTTCCTCTTAGCCACTCCATTCTGCTGAGGGTTATGTGAAATTGTATATTGTTTTTGAATCCCATTGTTTTTGCAGTATTTCATGAAATTACCTGACGTGTATTCTCCTTCTTGATCTGATGATTCTGATCCAAGAATCTTGATGTGTTTACCTGTTTGCTTTTCAACCACATTCTTAAATTCTTTGAAGTATTCAAACACATCCCTTTTCTTTCTAATAAAATAAGTCCATGTAAATCTTGTTCTATCATCAATAAAGATAAGAAAATAAGAAAGATAAGAAAATAAGAAGCTCTGCCAAACGACTTAGTTTGCATGGGACCACACACATCATTATGTACCAATTCAAGAATTTCTCTTTTCCTTTTATCTGAACTTATAGGAAACTCATTCCTATGTTGTTTTCCTAGTGCACAACCATCACATTCAACATGTTCATTCTCAAGAACTGGAAGACCCCCCACCATCTATTTCCTTTGAAGTTAAGAAAGATCATTAAAATTTAGATGACCATACCGTAAGTGCCATAGTTCTTCTGTAGACATAGTTGTTGATGACAACACTTGATGATCCTTCATAGTAACATCAAGTTTGTAGAGGCCTCCCACTCTGATCCCTTTTGCAATAACGTTGTGGTGATCCTGTATGTCCTTACAAGACAACCTGACTTGACAAATTCAACTTTCAAGCCTTGATCTGTAATTGTTGAAACTGAGATTAAATTTTTCTTAATCCCTGACACATACATTACATTCTTGATTCGTTTGACATGACCACTTAGTAAAGTCACTCATACATCACCATGACCTTTTATTTCATGACATCTATTGTCACCTAGATAGATTTTAGTACCATTAGTTTTCTCATGATAATTCACAAACCAATCTTTATGACATGTCATATGAATAGAAGCACCTGAATCTATGAACCACGTATCACAATTATCTGTTTCTGTTGATAAAGCTGCATTTGAAATAAATAACTTGAGATTTTTTAAATCATCACTTACTGTTGCTTCTCTATCAACAAAATGACCTGTATGTCTTCTGTATTTGGATTCTTGAAACTTCTTTTTCCTACAATCCTTAGCAAAACATCCAAACTTACCACAATAGTAACATGAGTTATTCCTCTTCTTACTTGTATATGTCCTTGACGATGTTCCGCTTTGATGCGGTTTTACATTAGGCTTGCCTCCTTTGTTCCTTTCCCATGGATTTCCTTTGTATGGCTGTTTTGCTTTGTCTACCAACGCCAAATCTGGACTCTGAAACTTGCTGTTGAGGTTCTTTCTTCACTCCTCTTCTTGCAAGATAATACCTGTCAAATCATCAAATGAAGGTACTTTCTCCCTAGCTGCAAGACTGGTGATAAAGATTTGATATTCATCTAACATGCCATTCAATGTTATAGTAACTAAATCAGTGCTTGAAATCTTCTGACCAATATCACCCAGTTTATCCTTCAACTCTTTAATTCTAGATAGAAAATTACTAATATTTTCATTTTCTTCCATTTTTATTGAGAGAAGCTTGCTTTTTAAAAACAATATCTGATTTGTATTTGTTGTCTCATACAAACCTTTAAGTACATCCCAAGTTTCTTGAGATGTCTTGCAGTCTCTTATATGAGGAATGATGTTGCCCTTTACAAACATTCTCAAGAGAACCTTTGCATTGTAGACATAGAGGCCCTCTTGCATTGTAGACATAGAGGATTGTAGAACCTTTGCATTCCGCTATGGAGTCCTCTTGGTGTATTGTAGAGGGAAATCGTTCCAATTGAAAGGATTTGAAGGTGTTGGAGACTCAAGCTAGAGCTTTCCACTCCTTCAAACTAGAGGCCCTACAAACTTGGAGAATTCCTGCAAAATACTTGTTAAAGGTGGATGCATCCACTTCCTACACATGAAATTTAAAAATCATGCAAATCAAACTAGAATAACATGATGTCATAGATTAAACATACTAGAAATAATAAGATTTAGCAATGCAAACAAGCTCACTAATATCTTACTACTCAAGAATAAATTAACAATGAAATTGCAAACATAACAAGATTACCATAACCTCAACACATCAAGATGGAACAATGGCATTCACACATTTGCTCAAGAAAACAAGAGTGACCTCCAAAATTTTCAATTCTTTATTCCACAATAGCTTGAGAGCAAATTACAACAACATAACTCTAGGTCTACCAATCTAACTTTACAAAGGAGAGCAAGCTCCATTATATAGCACATTGGGTGAAGTTCCCAATGGAGGAGGGCACACCACTTGGAGAGGAAGGGCGCACCATGTGTGAGAGGAAGAGCGCCAAGTGTGAATCAATGGGCTGCCACCTCTCCTAACACCAATGGGAGAGGATGAGGGTGCCACCTCTTAAGAGGTAGGCACACTTCCTCAAGAGAGTGCCACCTATCCTCAAGAAGGGCGCACCTCTTCAAGAGAGATTCTCCAAACTCAAGTGAACTCATCAACTCACCCCTAACTCTTACTTGGGTGAGTTGATTGGAAACATGTTTGAAACATGTTTCCACAAAAATAACATTTGCTGATTTTTGTCTTTATTTTGTCTTTTATTGACTATTTGTAAGTAAAATTGATTTTAAGTGATTAAAAATCACTAACTTCACTCACAAAGTGGGTACTTAGCTAAAGTGGGTATTCTGAGTGCAAAAAACGAATACCCCCAAGACATATAATGCCTCCTAGTACCACTTATTTAACTTAGGACTTATTTACAATTAAAATATCTCGATTTTGCAGGAAATTTTATTTTTGTAGAAAACATTAAAAACCCTAAGGGGGACTTAACACATTTTCGTGAGATTCTAGGAGGATGATTAGCATGGTAATATACATTAGACACTAGATTTAGATTTTCCAAGCTAAGGCCTAACCATCAGTACACACTCTAGCTTTGGAGGAAATGAGTGAAAAAACTCAGAAATTATGACTTGCCTAAAAATTAATTCAAGCAAGGAATAATTAATGCCCCACAGGGGTATGGAAACACAGTAAAAAAGTAAAAACAAAGGGGGCCATAATGGTCGGTTGGACTTTTGAACTCTGAATTTTGAACAAGTATTGTTCAATCTTTGGTGGCTCAACTGCAAGTCGATCCTAGTGCAACTTGGTGGGTAACACGACGTACGGATGAGCCATGTGTGAATCGATCACTAAAGAGCGCCGTGTGACCTGGGTGTGAAAGAAATCGTGCTGTAGAGAAAATTGGTAGCAACAATGGACGTGAAGTTACTGGGTAGGTCGCATGAGGTTGTAAGCCGGGGTCGTAGGCAACTGAGAAAATCTGCACAAGTGAGGCGTGGAGAACAATCGTCGGGCTGATTGGTAGTCGTGAGCGAGTGTAGGCATGGACATGTCGACAGAAGTAAGAATTGACGACGAAGGTTAGCCGCAGGATCCTCAGACGTGGCTGTGGGCAGCTGCCGTGTAATCAGGTCATGGGTTGAGCTCGTGGGTTTGTGGCTGGCCGGGCTGAAATAGAGCCACCAACTGTCAAGTGAAAGAGGGAGATGCGTACAACAACGAGGTTGCGTGGTCGCTGGGAGAATTGCTGCGGTCGCCACAACAAATTCGCGCAGAGGAGGTAATTGTAGACAACCGTCAGCGGGTATGAAGATTCGACCGGTAGAGAGAAAGATAACAGCTACGCAGGAGTAAAATAGCCGCTGGAGCAGCCAGGCACACAAACCAACTGCTGGTAGAGAGGCCGCGGGCGTTGAGGGAAACAGTTAACGCAAGGAGCCGTCGACTGAGGGAAGCACGAGACTCCATAAGAGAAGTCTGGCGGGTTGAGGAGAGGAGACGGGCAATCGTGGAGTGTTGCAATCGTTAGATAGGAGCCGCCAACAACCACCAACAGCTGCCAGGAGGATGGGATGGCCGTAGAGAGCCGAACAATGTTGGTAGGGCAGTTGGGCAGCCCCGGGGGAGCGAGTAGAGTGCTTGGAAAATTTTCGGGCAGCCCGAGAATTGTCCGAGTAGCGTGCAAAACTATTGGGTAGTAGGCTGAGATAGCTGGGCAACGCCCATAAAGGCTTCGAGTAGCCCAGAAAAGGACCCGAGCAGTAGTAGGAGGCTACGGGTAGCCTTGCGCAGGGGTCTGGGCAGTGGGTAGCAGGTCCAGGCAGCGAGTAGCAGGTCCAAGAAGTGAAATCTAAGTTCTTAGTAGGTTGCTGAGATGGTAGCGTTGGGGATGAGTTCTGGACAGTGACTCATCTCACCATATGACGAGAATGAGGTCGATGTTCCTTAGTGTTTCAGGGATGGGCTCAAACTTGCATGTGGGCAGTGGGGTTGACACCATGCATGTAGTGAAGAGGGTTGGATGGGTCAGATTCCAGCTAGAGTCAGGTGGTTCTCTGGAGGTGGCATGAGTGATATATGTTCCAGGGCTGAAGTTGCTCTCAGTGTCAGCCTTGGAGGACATGGGGTATGCGGTTATGTTCGAGGATGGACAGGTACTCATACGTTTAGAGGGAGCTGATATCCTGGATGCAACAGTGAGGCTTGGCATCAGGGAGGGTATGATGTACAGGGTGCTGGGACAGCTTGTAGTGGGGTCCAAGGGGATCTTGGATCGTAGATCAAATCAGAATGCAGCAGAGGTAGTAGGAGGGTCTTCCAGTTCAGAGGGAGCAACTACAACAACAACAAATTTGATGGGGTCAGAGATTGATCTAGGAGGAGGTTCTTCTAGAAGTACCTTTCTCGCTAAGAGGGAGTGTTAGCTTTTGGGGTAGCTCGGACATGTACTTCTACATTGGTGGTGCCTAGCATGCGGAGGTGCCTGAGCGATACTCTTTATAGTGGATTTTATGTAATGACTAAAGTGACTTTTGTAAGGTTGAGTGACTTAAATGATTTAAGTTATCTCTACGACAAATTATGTCTTGACTGTTAGATCGTGAGATCCAAGATCTAATTTTGGCCATTGAGATCCAGGGTTAGGATTTTAGTCATTAGGGGATTATAAAAGCAGATCTAAGAAGAGTAAGGGACACACAATGAGTGCATAGGAGCAAGAGGGAGTCTTGCTCATGTACTTGTGTCTGAGTGGGCAGGGCTGAGGAAGTGTGAAGGGCAGCAAGAGAGATAGCAACCAAGTGGGCTAGGCTATTTGTTGCAACATTGTATTCCTCTGATGGGCTGTTATCCAAGGACGGGAGCCTAGGATTTTTAACAATAAAATCAAACTTAGAACTGGTTTTCCCGCAAGGGTTTTTCTCGAGGTGTTTACCCAAATATCTCGTGTGCATTGCGTGTTTGGTTTCTGTTGTTGTTTTATGCTTTCGTTGAATTTGTCGTTGATAACCTAGCTGTACTTTAATTCAATAAACTTGTTTTGCTCGGAATTAACAGTCGTGTGCTAGGTTACAGAAAATTCAACAGTTAGTCCTTCTTTCATGCGAAGTGTTGTGCTTAATATACTAGGTATGTGAATGAGGATCATTGGTTGAAGTTGGATAATGGATCTCTAACTCAAGAAGTTATGTTTGTTTCCTTGTTTCACCTTGGTGGCCAACATCTGTGCCCTTGTCCTTGTTATCGCACAATTTGTATTTTGAGCTATAAAGGAAAGGTAAAGAAGACAAACTGATGCAACATGAGACTACCCTATCACTGTCACCTCAATAGGGTATCTCTTTCTATTTAGGGTGGTAGGCCCAGGGGAGACTTCCCCGGTGACCTTCGGTTTTGAGAAGGCAAAGGTTTAAAGCTAAGTAAAAGTTCCCCCCTCACAAGTCACCACCGATCAGAAAGTCCAGCTAAACAACCAATAAAAATAATGATAACTAGAAATGTACTTGCCCGGAACAAAGCAACAAGAAACTATATATTTGCAAGATCACTTGCTGGTTAGTACTTCATATAATCAAGGACTTTATGATATAAAGCAACTGACTGATAATATTGATGAAACAAATCGATGATGTACAATAGCAATAATCACAATATGTCACTTCACAATAAATGCTTAAGAAGAAGCTTCACAATGAACAAGGACGATTTATCATCAATGTCAAAATACCAACATTCATCAGAAGCAAAGAACACTACACATTTAGCCAATCTCTCAATTGATTATAAAAGGATTAAATGCTGCAAAGTATAACTATAAATCAAATGGATAAATGGAAGCAATAAGGTTAGTAAGTTAGGGTTAGAAGGTATCAATGGTTGTTCAAAGATTTTGGAGGTTATGATAAAAAACACTCAAGTAAAAGGTCTCAGACTAGTGAAATCATAGGGAAAATGGAGTCAAAGGTAGTGGCAAGAGTTGAAGAAGCAATATGATAATGGAAGGGCTAAAGACGAGAATTTGATGGGGAAGTGTTGTTGAGCCAAGGCTTCAACCATCAAACCCTAGGGGAAAACGACTCACTAAGGTGTAGTAACCCTAGGCCTTAGTGAGTTTTCCTCCTTCTTTAGCTCAATGACAAGATAAAAACGTCTAGGATTGAAGAGCAAAGGTAGGGTGTTGCAATGGCAAGGCCCTAACAATGTCTTCAATAGGTAAAAACTCCTTGGCACAATCTAAGTAGGGAATTAAAATAAGGACACCAACATGTGTTTATTTCCTAGGGTTTATTCCAACAAATTTCATTAACAAAATGCTAGTAAAATACTATAACCATTCAAGTAATAGAAGGATTGCAGAAATTCACTTACATTTGTTGAAATATTGTGTAACTGCAAAGAATATTCTATTTATTATTGATTTATTATTCATTAGATCAATCCCCTTTTGTGGATTGATCATGTCGGGCATTGTAATTGACCAAATCCCCTTTTGCGGATTGGTCAAACCTTAATTGTAATATGCAAATTAAGAAGTCGGCCTTGAGGCAAATTAAAGTGGTTCTAACCACCCAGAAAGACAAGTCAGCCCTACCAGTGAAGAGACACCTCCTTTCAGCGCTTGCCAGTTTGTATAAATAAAGGAAGCCATCGACTCATTTGTTCATTCACTCAGCTCACTCATCTAGTGCGCAAGTATTGAAGGAAGTTGCAGTTACCAGTTGCTGGAAGAAGGAAGAGTGAGGCACATTGCTTGGGAGAGGATATTCTCTAGTGTTTGGTTTATTGTCTTGGCATTGGATTGTTTATGGTACTTGGTTATTGAATCTATATTAAAGAAGTTTTGCTGGGTTTTCTTCCCCTTGAGGGTTTCCCAGGATAAATGCTTGTGTACTCTTGTGATTGTGTTTCTCTTAGTGATCCCATCTATGCTATGGTTATCTAATAAATTGAAAAGAAACCTAATAATAGCTTAAACCTTAACATGGTATCAGAGCTAAGCTGAAGAGAGCATCTTTCACATGGAAAAAGAAAAACGTCACTGTTGCCATACACGAAAATTAGGGCTTTTTATTAAAGAGGAATTTCAACCCAAAGATCATCTAGAAAAGTGCGCCCTAGCCTAAGGAACTCATTGGCACCTTCAGCACACCTTTTCAGTGGATAAAACTTCTGGAAAGTGAAACCCTAGTTTTCACCAGTACCAGAAGTACTAGAAAACCAGAAGCACCAGTCCAGAATTCCGCTGGTCAAGTTTGAAGGGGCAACATTTGGATTTTTTGAAATCTAACCACACCAGGCTACTCGCCTCAGTCAAGCGCACCTCCTGGTAAGCTCAGAATTCAATTCTGAGCATTTTCATTTTTTGGTCATTTTCCTAGCTCCAGGTAAAAGATGTCTGCAAGCACTAAGCTTGCTGACAAGCTAGAAGGTGTGGAAAACTTCCGTGCCTGGAAGTATAGGATTGCACTCATTCTTGAAGAGAATGACCTAGCAAGATTCAATAAAGAGAATGTACTAGAACCCGTCGATGCTGTAGCTAAAGAAAAACACCAAAAAGACATAGTTAGGGCCAAAAGAATCATTGCAGATTCTATCAAAGATCACTTGATTCCCCAAGTGGCCTCAAAGAAGACTCCAAAAGAAATGTTTGATGCCCTAACCCGATTATATGAAGGAAAGAACATCAATCGAAAGATGAATCTAATAACTCAACTCAAGAATACAAGGATGCAGAAAGGAGAAACAATTCAGGAATATTTCTCCAGAATATCACAATTTAAAGAACAACTAGAAGCTAACTCCGTAAGAGTTTCAGATAAGAAGAAAGATGTTTCAAAGATCAGATGCTACAACTGTCAAAAGTTGGGACCCTTTTCCTATGACTGTCCTCAAGGAAAAGGGAAAAGAAAGCATCAAGCACATGTGGCAGAGGAAGAGGAATCTCCTCCCTCAAAGAAAGCTTTAGTAGAAATTGAGAATTATGTACTTTAAGTTGAAGATAGTTGATCTGAAGAAAGATAACAAATGGTGGAGTTTGTGGAGCCTCCCCACACAAAAACAAAAGATAAGTATTCATGTTTATTCTTAGTATCTTGTTTACTTTAATACTTTATCATTACAAGTTAGATTTTTGTGAGAATGTTAAGTAACCTCGTTTTATTTCAGCGTCTATGCAGATTTATGAAGGAAGTATCAAAGAAGAGGATAAAGAAAGAGATAAAATATTTATTTCAGGTATGATCACTCATGAGAGTGACAAAGGTATGTGTTCAACTATGATAGTAAGGGAAAATTTGGTAATTTCATAGCTAGAGTGAAAAAGAGTTCAAAAGTCTTATTCATGATTAGGATTTCAGATGTGTACATAGTTGAACAAGTTTTGCTTAAGAAAAGGTGTACTACTCTGATAGAAATCATGATATAGTTTTATTTGATTCCTGCTTATTGTTACTGACTGATTGGTTAAGTGACATATCTCAGAAAGCATACTGTAAGTAAGTTTACAGGTCTTGAAAGAAAGAACTTATGCCTTGACTTGCAAAAGTTAGACGGCATGAGAAGGACTTATGTTATGGTGACAGTCAGTAAGAACCAGACAATATCCAGTATTTATATAGGAGCAGGAGGCTCCTAAAGATGCATAACAGAAATGTTCAAGATGAAGAGAAAGATGGATACTCAGATATAGTTGATAAGATGCAGGTAACTGCAGGTTGCTCCAGGACCGTTCTTATAGATGTAGAGGGAGCAGGTTGATCCAATATGAAGTCAGAAAGAAAGAAATGTTCAAACTCAAGAAGGTACCCAGGATATTACAGAAGAGAACTTTAAGGATGATGATTAGAAGTCCTTAGTTTGGTGCAAGAGGGAGCTATGTCTCCGAGTTCGAAATGGAGGATCGTGATTTGGTGCAGTTAGGAAAGCAGATGGATGGTGCCCAACAGATGGGTAGCATGGTATTATACCATGGAAAGATTTTGGACCACACGAGATTTTTTTTAGATCCCATAGCTAGACCTTCGTAGAGAAGGAAGAGACCTTTGTAGAGAAGGAATGAGCAATCCCACATGTAGACCTTCATAGAGAAGGAAAAGAGAAGAGACCTTCGTAGAGAAGGGGAATGAGAAATTTGCCAAGGTTGGCCTCTGTCCAAGTGTTGAGTTTTGGATACTCTAGGGACATGC